>OZ005735.1:27697438-27812438 GCA_963930755.1 Eudasyphora cyanicolor
GTCTGCAACGAGCGAGGGATGAACATAATATCTGGACGGCTAAGTGGAGGGTGTCTATTGTTCAAAATTGGCTTGTATTGTAAACAATATCACGTTTTTTTTTGCTCTCCGCTTTTATTTTTCAATATGTCTGTGTCTGCTTGGGGTTTTTTATGACTTCTCAAAATGATTGATTCATAGAAATATGAATGATGATGATGAAATTCAATCAAATAGCATCACAAGCTGCAATTGCTGAAATTTGCATTAATATTGGTTATGAAAGTCATAATATTTTGTGGTCAATTGAAATGAGGGGGCCAAAATGAAAGATCATTGATACCAAATTCGACAGAAGGAAAGGAAGTGGAAAAAATATATACAAGTTTCGTAGAGAAAATTGTCTTTAGACAAGTTTCGTAGAGAAAATTGTCTTTAGACAAGTTTCGTAGAGAAAATTGTCTTTAGACAAGTTTCGTAGAGAAAATTGTCTTTAGACAATTTTCGTAGAGGAAGGTTTCGTACAGAAAATTGTCTTTAGACAAGTTTCATAGAGAAAATTGTCTTTAGACAAGTTTCATAGAGAAAATTTTCTTTAGACAAGTTTCATAGAGAAAATTTTCTTTAGACAAGTTTCATAGAGAAAATTTTCTTTAGACAAGTTTCATAGAGAAAATTGTCATTAGACAAGTTTCATAGAGAAAATTGTCTTTAGACAAGTTTCGTAGAGAAAATTGTCTTTAGACAAGTTTCGTAGAGAAAATTGTCTTTAGACAAGTTTCGTAGAGAAAATTGTCTTTAGACAATTTTCGTAGAGGAAGGTTTCGTACAGAAAATTGTCTTTAGACAAGTTTCATAGAGAAAATTGTCTTTAGACAAGTTTCATAGAGAAAATTGGCTTTAGACAAGTTTTGTAGAGAAAATTGGCTTTAGACAAATGTGTTAGAGACAAATTTCTGGGAGAAAATTGTCTTTAGACAAATTTCTGAGATAAAATTGCCTTTAAGCTAATTTCTTAGGGAAAATTGTCTTTAGACAAATTTCTTAGAGAAAATTGTTTTTTGACAAATTTCTTAGAGAAAATTGTCTAGACAAATTTTTTAGAGAAAATTGTCTAGACAAATTTTTTAGAGAAAATTGTCTTTCAACAAATTTCTGAGAGAAAATTGTCTTTAGACTAATTTCTTAGAGAAAATTGTCTTTAGACTAATTTCTTAGACAAAATTGTCTTTAGACAAATTTCTTGGAGAAAATGTCTTTAGACAAATTTCTTAGCGAAAATTGTCTTTAGACAAGTTTCGTAGAGAAAATTGTCTTTAGACAAGTTTCGTAGAGAAAATTGTCTTTAGACAAGTTTCGTAGAGAAAATTGTCTTTAGACAAGTTTCGTAGAGAAAATTGTCTTTAGACAAGTTTCGTAGAGAAAATTGTCTTTAGACAAGTTTCGTAGAGAAAATTGTCTTTAGACAAGTTTCGTAGAGAAAATTGTCTTTAGACAAGTTTCGTAGGGAAAATTGTCTTTAGACAAGTTTCGTAGGGAAAATTGTCTTTAGACAAGTTTCGTAGGGAAAATTGTCTTTAGACAAGTTTCGTAGAGAAAATTGTCTTTAGACAAGTTTCGTAGAGAAAATTGTCTTTAGACAAGTTTCGTAGAGCAAATTGTCTTTAGACAAGTTTCGTAGAGAAAATTGTCTTTAGACAAATGTCAGAGACAAATTTCTGAGATAAAATTGTCATTAAACAAATTTCTTAGAGAAAATTGTCTTTACACAAATTTCTTAGAGAAAATTGTCTTTAGACAAATTTCTAAGAGAAAATTGTCTTTAGACTAATTTCTTAAAGAAAATTGTCTTAACTAATGTCTTAGAGAAAATTGTCTTTAGACTAATTTCTTAGACAAAATTGTCTTTAGACAAGTTTCTTAGATAATTGTCTTTAGACAAATTTCTTAGAGAAAATAGTCTTTAAACTAATTTCTTAGAGAAAATTGTCTTTAGACTAATTTCTTAGAGAATTGTCTTTAGACAAATTTCTTAGAGAAAATTGTCTTTAGACAAATTTCTTAGCGAATATTGTCTTTAGACAAATTTGTAGAGAAAATTGTCTTTAGACAAATTTCTTAAAGAAAATTGCCTTTAGACAAATTTCTTAGAGAAAATTGTCTTAAAGAAAATTGCCTTTAGACAAATTTCTTAGAGAAAATTGTCTTTAGACAAATTTCTTAGAGAAAATTGTCTTTAGACACATTTCTTAGAGAAAATTGTCTTTAGACACATTTCTTAGAGAAAATTGTCTTTAGACAAATTTCTTAGCGAAAATTGTCTTTAGACAAATTTCTTAGAGAATATTGTCTTTAGACAAATTTCTTAGAGAAAATTGTCTTTAGACAAATTTTTTAGAGAAAATTGTCTTTAGACAAATTTCTTAGAGAAAGTTGTCTTTAGACAAATTTCTTAGAGAAAGTTGTCTTTAGACAAATTTCTTAGAGAAAATTGTATTTAGACAAATTTCTTAGAGAAAATTGTCTTTAGAGAAATTTGTGTTTAGACAAATTTCTTAGAAAAGAATGTCTTTGGACAAATTTTAGAGAGAAAATTGTCTTTGGACAAATTTTAGAGAGAAAATTGTCTTTGACAAATTTCAGAGAGAAAATTGTCTTTAGACAAATTTCTTAGAGAAAATCGTCTAGACAAATTTCTTAGTGAAAATTGTCGTTAGACTAATTTCTTAGAGAATATTGTCTTTGGACAAATTCTAGAGAGAAAATTGTCTTTTGACAAATTTCAGAGAGGAAATTGGATTTTATCCATTTTCGTAGCTAAATTATCCATAGACGATTTAAGTATCCATGAGAAGCTAAATACACTGTGCATACTTTACAGCTTACTATTCAGCAGTACGATAAGTGGTTAAAATTAGACGATTTTTTCAACGATTTTGTTGAAGAATATCGATTTCTTTATAGTATTTCGACGAAATTCGAAGAGAATAACGGCTTTCATATTTAAACTATTTTTGTGATGAAAATTGTCTACCGGTTTTTGTAGTGAATAAAGTATATTTAAAAAAATTGTCTTTTGAAGATTTTCTTTGAGAATATTGTCGGTTAAAATTTTTCTAGTGGCAATTGCTTTCCAACAATTTTTATAGAGAAAATTGTATTTCAATGATTTTTGATATTCGTCTTTAGACGATTGTTGTACAAAAAATGTCCTGTATGCAAAATTGGATTTAATCTTCTTTTCAAAACTATTTTAATAAAATTTTGTTATTATTTATTTTCAGGTAATCACAAAAATCTATACTCTTCATTTGAAATTGTGAGCAATATTGAAGGTAAGGATTAGAAATGACATTTTATTTATTTAGGCGGAATTCTGACGCTGTTTATGGAGAAGGACAAAAACACTTTAATAAAGCAAGATTGTTCTAAGGGAAATCAACTTTTGAAATTTCTTTACTAAAAATGTTATGATGAATTACACAAAATTGTCTTTAAACAATTTTTTTAGAGAACATTGTCTTTAGACAATTTCTTTGGACAAGCTTGTCTATTAACGATTTGCTTAGAGAAAACCGTCTTTTATAATTTTCATAACGAAAATATTCTTTCAACGATTTTGGTATAGAAAATTGGTCTTCGAGTATTTTCGTAGAGAAACTTGTCTTGTAACGATTTTCGTAGGGAGAATTGTTTCTAGACTATTTTTAAGAGACAATTTGTAGTTTGATTATTTCCTTGAAGACAATTTTCTGCAGACATTTTTTTTAGTACAAATTTAAACCAATTTATTAGAGAAATATTTCGTTAGATTATTTTCTGAGAGAAAATTGTTTTAGACTATTTTCTTAAAAAAAAAATTTTAGAGAAAATATTTTTTTTGGTGAGAATGTTTTTTTTTTAATTATTTTCGTATAAAAATAATTCATTAAACTAATTTATTAGAGAAATATTTCTTTAGATTATTTTCTGAGAGAAAATTTTTTTAGACTATTTTCTTAAAAAGATTTTAGAGAAAATATTTTTTGTTTTGTGAGAAAGTTTTTTTTTTAATTATTTTCGTATAAAAAAATTCATTAAACTAATTTATTAGAGAAATATTTCTGTAGATTATTTTCTGAGAGAAAATTGTTTTAGATTATTTTCTTAAAAAAATTTTAGAGAAAATATTTTTTGTTTTGTGAGAAAATTTTTTCAAATTATTTTCGTATAAAAACCTTCTGTTAACGATTTTTGTTGAAAATTTTTCTTTTAAATATTTCTCTAAAGAAATTTTTCTACTAAAGACTTTTGTAGAGAAAATTGTGTGTTGACCTTTTTCGTGAACACTGTTGGCTTTTGGCGAATTTCCAAGTTTTTCCCCATACAAAGTTGTTTGGATTGCAGGTTAATTTTATTCTTAACAATAATAATTTCCTGTAAAAATTCCGAAGAAATACTTCACATTTAGTAGTTCAATAATCATAATGTTCTCCAATTGATTTTTCTTATATTGAACAAGAAAACATGAAAAAGTTCAATTTTTATGCTTAAACTAGAAGCACGAAATGTGACGGTTGGCTGAATAAATAGTCATACGTATATATGTCATAGTTTTTTTTTTGTTGAATATTCCTCGAAATGTTCTGTGGCAATTGTTGTTGCCTCAACAACATGAACAACATTGTTTCAATTGCATTTTTTTTTTTGAGTAATAACTCAATTCTCCAGTTTTGCTCAGTATTTTTTACTATTTTGCAACAACCCACATTAATTTCATTAAATGCTATAAAAATTTATGAAGTTATTTTTGTGTTGTTCTGTGTGTTCCTGTTGTGTTTTATTGTTGTTGTTGTTGTTGTGTATTTTCCCCAGTTGTTTGCCATTCTCTGTGCTGTTTTATAACCGAAACGTGACTTCCTTTCGAAAATCTGGTGTGTGTGTTCACTTGTTTTCTGCTGTTGTGTTTTTTTTTTTTTTTTGTTAACAAGAAACTGTTTAAGCTTCAAAAATAATAAATTTGTTTAAACAGGAAAAAACACTGAGGGGGCGGGGGAGAATGAAATTTGTATTTTTTCATTAACGTTTTTTTCCTGTTCTCTAGCAAAAAGGAAATAAAAATTCGCTTAGGAAAAATATCTCAAGAATCCAGGCAATCCTTTGCATTACTTACTTACTTGTTAGTCTTTGTGAATCTTAAAAATTTAATTACAATTCTGTCATTATGACAGGGTGACGCAGACACCTTTTTGTTCTGATGGCTTTTGGTATAAACTCATTAAAATTTCATTTGACTAAAAATTCAATACTGACCAGTTTGTTTTCTGCCCGTTGCCCTCCTTGCCCTGTCATTGAAGTGACTGCTAGTTGGTCCTTCCTTTCGTTGCTCCTTTGGCCTTTGTTCGTCTGTCACTCAACAAGTCGTTGAGCCATCTAAATTTCACACTTTTATTAAAAATATATCTAGCAATTTTATATAAAACTTTCATTATTTTCCCACACCAAACGTCCGTCCTTCCGTCCGTTCGCCCAACCCTGTGGACATCCTTGCTTTCGTCCTTTCATCCAGCACCCAGCGAATTATAGTTGCAAGTTCAGAGTGTCTCTGTGTTCTCCTTTGGTTTTAAATTTATTGTCATAAATACACAGAAAGAAATATAATGAAAAATAAAATAATTGTTTCAATTAATTATTATTTCAATATGGCACAATGTTGCCATCAAAAAAAATAATTACAGCAGTTCTTAACGAAATGCATTGATATGAAAATTTGATTAAAAAATTAATTGACTTAAATAAATAATTAATTGGACATTTTTCTGGTATTATTTAATAGTTTAATAAGTTCAATTTTGTCAAACCATTTTGAAAAAAATATAATTGTTTCAATTAATCATTATTGATTGATGTTGATATCACAAAATTTTGCCATCAAAAAAAAATACGAAATACAGTAAATGAAAATTTGATTAAAAAATTAGTTGACATAAAAAAATACAAAAACTTAATTAGAAATTATTCTGAATTTTTTAACAATTTCATATTTTCAATTTTGGCAGACCTTTTTGATATCTTTCAATTATTGATTAAAATGAGTAAAATATGTAATCATATTTGTAATTGCATCAATTAATAACACTGTGCAACAGTGAAAAAAATACACGGACTTGACAGTATAGATTAGATTCTACTATCAAAGGGTAGTATAACCCTATACTCATTTTGGCAAAATTGGTGACCAATTTTTTATTATGGGCCAAAAAAGTTTCTGAAAATCAGTGGGCCCCTCAAAAAAGGTGTCATCAGCTTTTGTCCAACAACTAATTCAGACTTGGTGATACCGCTTAACTATATTTGGCAATAATGTAGCTAAGAATATGCTGAACAAAGTTTCTTACAATTTTTTGCGAAAAAACAATTTTTCCGTTACTTTTTTTGAAAAAGTATAGGAAAAAAATATTTGTTTTTTCACTTTTTTCAGCATAACTTCCAGGGACTCGTAATTTTTTAATAACAATGGTTGGTAAAATTGTAGCCAACGTAAATCTGAACAACTTTTGTCAACATATTAATACAATCTGAACGTGTCTGGGCACCCTAAATAGCTCAAAAAACACCTTGTGCCCCAAAAATGTTAGTATTTCACTATTATGTAACAAAAATATATGTTTTTTGGTATAGGGTATGTTCAGCAAATTTATAGAAAATATTATGACCAATATTTTTGTAGAACATATTAACCCTCTAGCTCCCCCACATAACTGTAATTTTTGGCCCCATTTTAACAAAACGTAAAAAACACCCCTTAAAATGG
The DNA here is from genome assembly GCA_963930755.1 of Eudasyphora cyanicolor. NCBI lineage: Eukaryota > Metazoa > Arthropoda > Insecta > Diptera > Muscidae > Eudasyphora > Eudasyphora cyanicolor. The sequence continues at coordinate 27,704,211 of OZ005735.1, forward strand.
GGAGGGCGGGGATGAAATGTTCTACAAAAATGTTGGCCATAAATTTTTACTATATGTGACCGAACACACGAAAGCCCGAAACTTAACACAAAAATCAAAAAAACGGTCAAAATCCAGCCAATCACGCCCATTATTGGTATCGTTATTGCTTCGACCACTAAATCGCATGACAACATTGCTGCACGAACAGGAATTTGACCTTTTTTTGGTTTTTGTGTTATATTTCGGGCTTTGGTGTGTTCTGACACATATAGTAAAAATTTATGGCCAACATTTTTGTAGAACATTTCATCCCCGCCCTCCCCATTTTAAGGGGTGTTTTTTACGTTTTGTTAAAATGGGGCCAAAAATTACAGTTATGTGGGGGAGCTAGAGGGTTAATATGTTCTACAAAAATATTGGTCATAATATTTTCTATAAATTTGCTGAACAAGCCCTATACCAAAAAAGTATATTTTTGTTACATAATAGTGAAATACTAACATTTTTGGGGTACGATGTGGTTTTTTGAGCTATTTAAGTTGCCCAGACACGTTCAGATTGTATTGATATGTTCACAAAAGTTGTTCGGACTTACGTTGGCTACAATTTTTCCAACCATTGTTATTGAAAAATTACGAGTCCCTGGAAGTTATGCTGAAAAAAGAGAAAAAAAAAATATTTTTTTCCGTTACATTTTCAAAAAAAAAGTACCGGAAAAATAAGAAGAAACTTTGTTCAGCATATTCTTAGCTACATTATTGCCAAATATAGTTAAGCGGTATCACCAAGTCTGAATGAGTTGTTGGACAAAAGCTGATGACACCTTTTTTGAGGGTTCCACTGATTTTCAGAAACTTTGGAGGCCCATAAAAAAAATTGGTCACCAATTTTGCCAAACTGCGTATAGGGTTATACTACCCTTTGATAGTAGAATCGAACCTGTACTGTCAAGTCCGTGTATTTTTCAAAAAGTGTTCATTTGTTGCATAGTGTAATCGGCTGAAAATTACAAAAAAAAATAATTGTAAATCACGATGATAACACTAAGCAACAAAAAAATTTTTTTTTGTTTCCTAGACCTAAAAATTATTTTTTTGTATAGATTGTGGCATACTGTTATATAAAATTAAAGCCAAAAATTTGTTTATGGATACATTTTTTTTTTTTAAATATTTATTAAAAATACTATTATCGTCGAAGGTACCCTTAGTATTTGCACTATAATTTTTGGAGTATATGCCCGATCAGGTCGACTTATACGTTAAATTGAAGCTTTTAATGTGGGCTATCAATGTTGAATATATCTCTTTCACTTAGAAACAGTGGTTTAGTAACAGTAATTAAACAAATTGGAAAAAGTAGATTTTTTTTCAAAAAAAAAAAATAAAAATTTCCTGGGACGAAAAAAAACATAAAAAATAGAAAAAAATCGAAAAAAATATTTTATTACATTTTTTAAAAGTAGATTTTTTCAAAAAAAAAAAACATAAACAATAGAAAAAATATATTTTATTTTATTTTTTAAAAGTTTGCATTCTAGCGAAGAAAATAATGCCTATTTGAAAAAAGTCTATGGAAACATGTAGAAATTATAGCCCTTTTGGTAGAGGTAAGAGAATTTCAAAAAATCCTTTTTTTTTTTGAATTTCTGTTTAAATAGCGATTTTATTTATTACTTTTATTTACATATATTATGTACATTTGAGTTTATTTACATGAACAAGTTTCATTACAAAAATAATGAATAATAAGATATGTCATCCCGGAGCGAGTAAGTTGTCAGTTACGAACGAATAGAAATTTCAACGAGTAGGACTTCAAAGAGTGAGATTTTCCGCGGATTTCGGACCGATTTTCCCAAATTTTTTGTAATTGTCAAAATTAAAAAATTAATATTTATTGATTAGTGCAAAGAATGTTCTAAGTATGTTCGCGGACAAGTGTTTTTTCGCGTGTGACATTTCATTCCTATTCGTTCGTAACTGATAGATTTTGCGTTTCTGGCGGACGGCACATCTGTATAATTTAATGTCTGTGTTTCATTAGAAGTAATTGTTAGTTCTTTGTTGACGTTTGTAGATTTCGGAATCGGTTTCTCTAATGAGGAACCAAATAAAATCTCCCATCATTCTTTCATCCCAGTGCCCTTGGTAACGCCGCTCGATGGACTTCAATTGTTGGTGAAACTTTTCGCCATGTTCGTCCCTTACGTCGCCAAGATTCTCGGGAAAAAAGTTTAAATGAGAATGCAAGAAATAAATTTTGAGGGACATATTTACACCTGTTGGAATACATAAAGCGAAAAATAAGTTGGAAGAATACATACATATGTGTTATATATATAAATATAAAACAATATATTTCTAACCAATTTTTTCATAATTTTTTAACAAATCATTAATCATTGTTTCCTATTGCGGGCTTTTATTGGATCCAAGGACATTTGAAACTATAAGCTTAAACGACCTCCATGCTGCAATTTCATCCGACGTCAAATATGATGCGAAATTCACATCCTTCATTAGTTTCCTTATTTTAGGACCATCAAAAACGCCTTCTTCGATTTTTTGAAAAGAAAGACTTTTAAATAAACTTTTTAAATATGAGAGTGAATTGCCATCTTTCCTTAAGGCGTTTACAAAATTTTTAAAGAGCCCCAGTTTAATATGCAGTGGTGGCAATATAATGCTTTCCTTTTTGGACGAGAGGTGTGTATTTTATGTTGTTTTCACCCAATGTAAGGTGTTTTCTTGTTGGTAATTTCTTTCTTCTGTACACCCAGAGAAAAAGCTTCATTCCATCAATGAAATTTTACATTGTATCAATGAAAAGTTACATTGTTTTTGAACCAATGTAAGGCTTCATTGATACAATGTAAAATATTACATTGAACTAGTAAATGTTTCATAGAAATTTGTTACATTGATGTCATGAAATATTACGTTAATGTAATGAACGAGTTTCATTAATGTAATGAATAAGTTGCATTAATGTAATGAAAACGTTTCGTTGTTGTAATGAACATGTTTCATTGGTGCAATGAACATGGTTCATCGATGCAATGAACATGTTTCATCGATGCAATGAACATGTTTCATTGATTCATAGAACATGTTTCATTGATGCAATGAACATGTTTCATTGATTCAATTAACATGTTTCATTGATTCAATGAACATGTTTCATTGATGCAATGAACATGTCTCATTTATGAAATGTACATGTTTCATACCTTTGCTCTGAAATAAAATAGAAAATTAAACAAAATTCTCCATTTTTTATTGCAATGTTTATTGTAGTACATCAGTGTTTGTTCATAACTTTAAAATCATTTCAATCTGAAAATATAATATAAAAGATAAATAAATAATTAAAATTGTGGGTTTTGAGAAATTTTAAAATAAAAAGACAACTGAAGTTGAGAAAATAAAAAATGAAACAAAAAAAATCACAATACAGTTTGTTCTTTTAAATTCGTTTTTTAACTGCATTTGTGAATTCGTAAATACAATTTAAGTAAACACTTAAACCGCATTTTTACATACTTACTAATTGAAATCCATTCACTCGCTTGTACTGAGGCCAAAGTGAAAAAGCTTAATTAATATTTTTGCTTTTGTGCATAATTTTCGAAATTTGGAATAAGCAGTCCAGGCCAACCTAAAGTCATCTGCGGATAAATTGTCATATCTAAGGCTATGTGCGTACATTTCCGCATTTTCCCCAATTTCTAAACAAATAAAAAAATTATAAATAGGAGTGAATGAAAATATGTTTAGGACATAACTTGGTAGAAAGTACTTACCTAGTGTTTTTGGAGTGTTTCATCGTTGACTTCGGATATGGTTCTTGAAAATTGTTTCTTGTTGTGGCATTTGACATATATTTTCCAACTTCTGTTTTTTCGAACATGCCATTTCAAGCTTGACGTGTCTTTGTACATATGTACTTCCACAACATCTATAGTTGTCATTTGTTTTAAGAAAATTATATTATTTTAAGTGCTTAAATAGATTTCATTTCTTTCAAATGATGTACCACACAAAAAACATTTCTCATTCAGTATTTGTTGACATTTTGTTTCACTTTTGAATTTTTTTATTAACGCGCACAACTACGTCCGTTTAATGTCTATTATAAACTAAATCAAAGGGCTGCTGCCAGCACTCATGCAACAATTGATTCTTCGCCACTGATTTGTTTTGACTCGCCAAACACACAAAAAAATAACTGGATATTTTTTTACGAAGAGTTTGCATAGCAAGGGGTGGATTGTTGTTGTAAGTTTGCCATAGAGAATTTATTTTCTGGTCGCAACAGCACACCTAATGCATTTAATATTTGTTTATCTATTGATGACAGTTGTGGCACAGTGGTTCAGAATAATTCATATCGTGCACTAAAAACTGTTTAATGTTCGAAATATATTGTGAATAGAATTCAGCTTCACGACAATAATCGATTCAAAAAAAATTTAGTTTACAAATTCGTAAACGTAAACAGAATGGATCATGAATACATAAAATTTGATAAAAAAAAACCCTTTTGACAATTTTGAATTAATGTACACCGACTGCTGTTTGAATAATAATAATATTTAAATAAATATGTCAGTGCGATTATAAAAGTATAACATTATTGCCAAAATGTCATGTTAATTGATAATACATCTAATAATATGAACACCTTGAAATTATTAGTGAATCATATTATTACCAACAAACCACCTTCATTCGACGTTAATGCCACTGTGCGGTGTAGATTCATAGAATTCCGCCTCTCTCTCCTCTCAAACAAATGCAAGAAAACTACGCCGCTCCATCGTTTTCATTGAGCTTGCACGACTCTGATTCACACATCAACATATTACATTTATTACCACACAAACACATTTGTGAAGATATAGGTATGTACATATGTATGTAATGTGACAAACACTTTGTTAGTATATTCACTGTTTAAATTCATTGCTGGAATGAAACTTTACATTTCTATCTATGAATTGTTACATTAATTTAATGCATCAGTTTCATAGACCTCCGTAAAGTATTGCTGTTTAATTAACACCACTACATACTCCTAAAATGTTTATAAAATAGATAAAATATATATATAGAACATCAATATAAAGCTAATTTCATTGTTTATATTCTTCACCGCACCACTTCATTGCAGCAATGAAACTTATAAACTTCTATGAAATGTTAATATAAAGAAACAGTTTCATAGACCTTTTTTGAGAATAAAAAGCACATAAAAAATAGTAAATCTGTTTGTGTAGTATTATTTTGTTTTATTAATGTTAAAATCTTTACACCACTGATAATTTTTTTGTTAATTTTATATAAGTCTTCCTTTTTTTATAAAATGTAAACTTCATACCATCAATGTAAACCGTTTCATTCCATCAATGACACGTCATAAATTAGAAAAACGCTTTAAAGAAACATTTCATTCCCGTAATGGCATTTTCATTGCATCAATGAACACTTTCATTGTATCAATGTAAAATAATTAATGAAACGCGTTCATTGATGCTATGAAGGATTTTTTTTCAGTGTAATGATCCTCGCGAGCTCGGCTATCCCAGAGGCATAAAAAACAGCAATATGTTGTATATCCGCTTTGCATTCCACATAACATCCCAACTACTTTTAAATCGCAACAAATTTTCCAGTCATGTTGTTCATATTTTATGTATTTTATCAATTTAGCCATTGTTTCGTATGATTCCTTAGTGTTGACAGCATGAGCAATGGGAATCGACGGTTTCTGATTTCCGTTGTGTAAAAGTACTGCTTTCGAACTTTCTTTACTGCTGTCAACAAGTAACCGCCATTCCTTTGAATTGTATGTTTGATTAAGTTCCTCGAACAATCCGGGAATGTCCTTGCAAAAGCATCTGTTAGCCACAGTTGTATAAAATTGTTTGTAAGGTGATATACTGTATAATATGATATGTTAACATCTATACTGTATAATATGATATGTTAACATCTGGGGCCAAAATATTGTACTGTTTCATCTCAGATGCAAGTAGTTCTGCCTTATCTTTGGTCAGTTCCAAATCTCTCACTAGATCAATGAGTTGAAACTGAGTTAAAAGCGATGGCTTCTGACTCAAGCTTGAATCGCTCAGAGTTGAGTACTTAGTTGAACTTGATGATGTTTCCGTTATTAGGCTGTTAGCTATACTTAAACACTTGGGAATTGGTATTGTTTCCGAATGTGCAACTGGCAAAGTGACAGATTTTACTTCAGCGTAATTCCAGCGAATGCTCCTTCCTACTCCAATCTATTTACTTAGACAAAAATAGCAGTCCGTATCGTGAATACCGTGGTTGTCTCCAAATCATTGGCATTCCAAATTGCACGTGATGTCTAAAATTAAAACGTTTTATTCCTCAAATCATTGTAATACATTAATTGTAAAGTACTTACCGCATGTTTCCACTACTCCATCGAGTAAGATTTACATGGCACGAATTACACAAAATACCAGGTGTCCACGGTTCGTTCATATTTTCAACTCGTATACCAAAATATTGCACATATATTTCTTCTATTATTTTACTAAACTCACATCGATTTTTTTTAATTACATATTTTCCGCAGATGTTGCAGAAATTGTCGGGATCATTTACACATTGAAAAGTTCTTTGCCTTTTACTCATACTTCGAAATATAACTTTATAATATTTTTCAGAAAATCGACTTATCTCTTTAAGGCGCTGAATTACACTTATTTATTAATAAGAAATTTCAATCATAAATTCTGGGTTTAAGTTTCATAAGTTGCAGTACCTATAGCTGACATATAGTTTGCTTCGAAAGTAGACACCCAATATTTTCAAGACTGCCGCGTACTACTTTGTATTGCGTACATATAATTTTACTACCAGTATATGTATACGACTGGGATGTCCATGCCCCTAATAGGCGTAACTGAATGGAAACCTCATAAATAAAAAACCACAAATATTGTTGAATGACCCTCTATCTGAGCCGATCTCATCCAATATAGCTCTAACATTGCATATCATGTTCTATGGAGGGTTACGAACGGTCATAAAACCTCGTCCTCTCTATAATTTTATAATGTCTGGCATCAATCCTCATAAAATAAAATGCAAGTGTAATGTCTCTTATATGTCTCTCTCACATATGACGAATTCAATATAAGCCAAAACATCATTTAAAAACGAAAAAATATGAAAGACGATTTTTTGGAATTTCTCTTACATTTATAAAATGGCTCATAACTTTTACATCTATCCATAGATTTTTTCAAATAGACAATGTTTTCTTCTTTGGCATGCTGGCTTTTTAAAAATGTGATAAAATAATTTTTTCTATTTTTCGCTATTTTTTATGGTTTTGTTTTGTAACAGGAAAAAATGTTTTTTTTTTTTTAAATAAAAAAATCATTTTTTCATCATATTTTTGACGACTGTTGCTAAACCAAAGATTCTACGTGAAAGCAATATTTGCAGCATATGTAGCCCTCATAATTCCCTTTAGTTTGAGGCATAATGAGGCGGCTCAATCAGGCTTATACTTCAAATTTTTATGGTCCAAATACTAAATGTACTTTCCATGAAAGCTGGAATTTAAGAAAAAAAATTTACCATAAACAATTTTTTTAATATTTTTTCCTGTTTGTGACACCTAATTGCACCAGAAACTGTTATCCACAGCCCTTGGACAAACATTTTGTTGCATAGTCTAATCAATCACATTTTTAATCAAACATTATATAGATATTAAAATTTTTATGATTTCGTTACGAACTCAATTAAAAACTTAATCGATCTAATTAGTTTTTAATTTTTTTCTGTGTAGCCTAAAACTTTGTCCCCGCCCAAACCCTATCTAGTTTACAGCTTCAGTCCAGAAAAAGAGTTTGTGTCGGCATTTGAGTAGAGTGAATCAAATCCAGTGCAGTGAATGAGTTAACATCCTCTAATTTTCTGCTACTATGCAATTTTCGCTCATCAGCATTGCCATCATTAGAGTTGGTCGTCCAAACGGCCGACTGACTGTGTTCTGTGGTCATGGTAAACTTCCTTTATTTGCAAATTTGCTTTATGTCTATGTATACTTTTGAGCTTTTCTCTCTGTGAATGTGTGTGTGTTTCGCTGCCTTCTATCCTCTATTCGTTTGTCTGACATTCTCTGTCTCTGCCCGTCTGCATGTCTGTCTGTTCTCCTCTCTTCGTGACCATATTTTCTGTGGGCTTTTTCTACTTCTATTTTTCACTTGTTGGTTTTTGAGTGGTTCAACTTGTGCCATTTTTCTGTGTGACACATCACACAGTGTCATTTATCCCCCTTACCTCCTCCTTTCTCTTCCCCTAGGAAAAAGGGGAAATGCTACGAAAAAAAACCTAAGCAAAAATTAAGGGACAAAGAAAAAACTTTTGTCTATGCCAGAGCCAGAGTAAACTAAAAACTACTATAGTGGTTTTGTCCAGTACCACAAACCGACATGGATTTAATTAAAGTGACCAGACCATTGAAAGAGGGAGCAAAAAGAATTCCTAAATTACAAAAATTTTGCAGATCTTAAATTCTAAAATCACTCTAGTTTTAAACGATATGACCCATTCTGGAGTCCCAAGTATCAACTAGAGAAGATTAGACGATCAACGTCTTGATGATTGTTTTTCGCCAAGAATTAGAAAAAATACCATAAGACCATTTTCTGGCAGCGTCTTTTTGGGATTTGAACCTGGAACTTCTGGCTTCATAGCCGCATATCATTACACCTTAATGTGCTCGACTATAAACGAGTTCGAGTTAGCAACATTGTCCTAAGAAATAAATTATCCGACCTAACAAAGAAAGCACAACAAATTTGGGGAAATTTTTTTAATTTGTCAACATAATCTTCACTTTTTCCAGTGTTTTCCAATAAGAACTGTCTAGCTCCTGAAATTTTTCCGCCGAGCAATTTTGTCTAGTTTGGAAACAAAAAAGAATCCGACAGAAGCAATGAAGCTGAAGCAATTCATTGATTTTTAGTGGATGTGTGAACTGGTGCATGTCTTGATTGTGAGCAAACGCGGCACCCATCTTGCGCACAGCTTTCTCATCATTCCTATTTCCTATAATTCTTTATAGGACTAGCACAATGGACCTTTCGGTCTCCGAGTGGAGTAGTGCACGCCAAATTGGTAGTGCACTACACGTCCTTTAACGTAACCTAACCTTCTCATCACTCAATTATCCACCAATATGCGATGTATAGCACCACTTTTTGAAATGCCTATGACTTCAGTTAGCTCATGAACCTTCAACCGACGTTCATCCTATACCATTTTGTGGAATTTTTTAACCACACCTCAGTTAATCGACCATCGCAATAGTGGATGTGTGAACTCTTGATTGTGAGCAATAGCGGCACACATCTTGGGCACAGCTTTCTCGTCATCAAATTTTTCGTCAATATGCGATATATAGCCGATATAGTGCCTATGACTACATCTAGCTCACGAACCTTCAACCGATGTTCATCCTATACCATTTTGTGGATTTTGTTTAACCATTACTGGCGTGGACACCTCAATTGGTCGACCACTACCGTGTTCGTCTTGGTAGCTCATACGGCCCCGTTTAAACTCTGCCGCCCAATATTTTATAATTGTAAACGAAGGAGCAAAGTAGAATCTAGCTCGGTTTACATATTGGCTGGAAGGAGACATTTCAAATGAAAGTATAGTGTTGTTTCCATGTTTGCAACTGTTCTGAGATCGTTCACTTTTCAGTGCACAAAAAAACTAAACAATGTGGCACTTTGAAGCTTAAAAGATATGTTATAGAAGGTTGTCAATTTACACGAATGAAAATTCTTCAAACAACTACCATCATCTATATGTCAGGTCATATCGTATGCATAGGAACCCTAAGGGAAATTGGACCGGTGCAAAACCACGGCGTGAAAGATCCATTGAGAACAAGTATATATTAGTAACACGTCTTTGTCATTGGAAGTGCTGAGTTGCCACCTCCTTACGAAACTAAAAGAATTCATACAGTAACTGACCCTTCAATGATTGATAACCCAACTAGTTGTATGCTAAGGAATAAATAACCCAACTGGTCATGTACTAGATAACCCAACTGGTCGTCAACAAACGAGTAGACAATCCATCTGGTTGTTTAATAAGGAGCAGATAACCCCACAAATCCTCCACTAAGGAGTAGATAACCCAACTGTTCGTCCACTAAGAAGTAGATAACCCAACTGGTCGTCAACTGAGGGGTAGGTAACCCAATTGGTTGGATCCTAAGGAGTAGATAAATCAACTGGTCCTCTAATAGGAAGTAGATAACACAACGGGTCATCAACTAACAAGTAGATAACCCAACTAGTCCTCTACTAGGGAATATATAACCCAACTGGTTATCTATTGAGAAATATATAACAACTGGTCGTATTATAAGATGTCGATAACGGAACTGGTTCTCTAATAAGAAGTCTATAGCCAAACTGGTCCTCTTCTAAAGAGTAGATAACCCAACTGGTCAGTTAATAAGGAGTTAATAACCCTATTGGTGGTATACAAAAACACAGATAATCCAACTGGTAATCAACTAAGAAGTAGATAACCCAACTGGTCCACTACTAAGGAATAGATAACCAACTGATCCTCTATTAGGGAGTAGATAACCAAACTCATCGTATACTAAGGAGTCTACTAAGGAGTATATAACGCAAGAGGTCCTCTTCTAGGAAGTAGATAACCCAACTAGTCCTCTACTAAGGAATAGCTAACCCAACTGGTTGTCAACTAAAGAGTAGATAACCCTCTACTAAGAAGTAGATAGACAAAGTGGTCGTCAACTAAGATGTAGGTAAACCAAGTGGTACTCTACTACTACGTAGTAGATAACCAAACTGGTTGTCAAATAAAGGGAAAATAACCCAACTGGTTGTCTACTGAGGAGTATATAACCCAAATTGTCCTGTACTAAGGAGTGGGCAATCCACCTGGACGTATGTATACTAAAAGTAGATAACCCTACTGGTCGTCGCAGCAGGTAACCCAAATGGTCTATACAAAAGAAAATATAACCCAACTGGTCATCAATAAAAAAGTAGATAACCCAACTGGTCCTCTAGTGGGGTGTATATAACCCAACCCAATAACCGAACAGGTTGTCTACTAAGGAGTACATAACCTAACTGGTCCCCTACTAGGGAGTAGAAAACCCAAATGGTCGTATACCAAGGAATAGATAACCCAACTAGTCGTCAATTTAGAAGTAGATAACACAACTGGTACTCTACTAAAGAGTTACTAGATTAGATAACTACTCGTCAACTAAGATGTATATAACGGAACTAGTCTTCTACTAAGGAGTAGATAATCCAACTGGTCCAAGCCCATCTGGTCGTCTACAAGGAAGTACATAACCCAACTGCTCCTCTACTAAGAAGTATATAACCCAACTGGTTCTTTACTAAGGAGTAGATAATCCAACTGGTCCTCTACTAAGGAGTAGATAAACTACTTGGTCCTAGAAGAAGTAGATAACCCAACTGGTCGACAACTAATGAGTACATAGCCCATCTGATTGTCTACTAAGGAGTAGATAACCCAACGGGTCCTATACGAGGGAGTAGATAACGCAACTTGTCGTCTACTAAGTAATAGATAACCTAGCTGGTCGTCTACTTTGGTGTCGATAACGCCATTGGTTCTCTACTGAGAAGTAGATAACCCAACTGGTCGTCAAATAAGGAGTAGATAACCTAACTGGTCCTCTGCTAGGAAGTAGATAACCCAACAGGCCCCAATGAAATAGGAGCCTAGGGTAGCCTGCCTCCGTCTAGAGATAGCGGACATAGACACATAAGGTGTTCTATTGATTCCTTATCCTCTTCGTTCCCGCAGGAACTGGAAAAGTAATTTCAATCTATCTACTAAGGCAGTGACTCGTAATGATAGCTAAGATAAGTGAGACATCCGGTGTCGATAAGGACAGCAGGACGTCGGTGCGTTTGGAGTTTAGGCAGGGTCACGTCACCCTGGAATGTATGCATTTCCAGACTAGCGACTTCCTGTAATTTGCTGCCAAAAGGGCACTTTCTCTCAAGAAAAGGTTGCAGTTCAGTAGATCATGCCCACGAATTCCAGATCGCCTTGACCAGTAATGACAGACACGATAAGTGAGACGTTCGGTCTTGATAACGTCAACAGGGCGTTGTTTCCAAAATGGCACTTTCTCTCAAGAAAAGGTTGCAGGTCGATAGAAGCATGCCGATGAGTTCCAAATCCCCAGATTCGTAATGTCAGACACGATAAATGAGACTCGTTAACGACAACAGGTCGTTGGTGAATTTCTAGTTTAGGCAGGACCACACCACTCTAGAAGTGGTGTGAAAAACTGCATACTCTAGAATGTATGCAGTTTCTGACTAGTGGTCACCTGTCAGTTGTTGCCAGATGTGTACTATGACCCAATATGACCTTCCAAGTCGCTAGTGGCATACCCACGAATTCCATATCGATTGACCCGACACGATAATTGGGACGTCCGGTCTCGAAAAGGACAGCAGGGCATAGGTGCGTTTAGAGTTTAGGCAGGTTCATATCAGCCTAGAATACAGGCAGAGCTGTCATTTTGTTCATGAAGGATAATATCTTTCAAGATCAGCTTGCAGGTTGGTAGCGGTATGCCCACGTATTCCAGAACCCCTGGAACATATAAGGTAGTTCCTAGTCTTGTGAGTTTATCTGCTTTGCAAATCAGTTGAATATTGAACTGTCGAGCCATCTCGTTAAGAGATCAGCGACAGACGATAGCATAACATATTGATACCGACTTTAATCAGGATATTAATTCTCAGCCATTCTGCAACCTCTCTAAAGGCTAGGATTTCTGCCAGGTAAACACTACAGTGATCAGCAATAGATAGCTCTATTTCGTTAGAAAAGACATCAAAGCCCACTTGGTTTTTGGGGATATTAATTCTCAGCCATTCTGCAACCTCTCTAAAGGCTAAGATTTCTGCCAGGTAAACACTACAGTGATCAGCAATAGATAGCTCTATTTCGTTAGAAAAGACACCAAAGCCCACTTGGTTTTTGAGGTTGAGGTTCTATGTATAAATGTTAACGAATCTCCTATGTCCTGGGACGTGACCATTGAATTCTGATCTATCAGGTAGTTATAAGAGTGAGATATATCTTACCCAAAAAAAAAATCAATAATACCTGCCATTAAATGTACTATAACATTTAGTGTCTCAGCCGCTGACGTTCTCAAGGCACCAGTGATACTCATATCAGCCATTCGCGCAGAAGGCGGATTTGCGACTATGCCACACAGCATTAGTATGCTTATGCGAAGTGGCGTTAACAGATACTGTCCCTTGTGTTATGGCACACTGTGGTTAAGGCCTTCGCCACAAGAATCTTCGACATCTGCTTGATATAGACAGGTGGATCTATCACGACTGCTCTGAAGTCGTTGATCTATGTTAATCAACTGATGACCTCAAAATTGAAATAACCCAGGTCTTTAATAAAATGCAGCTGGATATATATGGGGAAAGTCAATGAGTATTTGTATCTACTCCAAAGTAGAGGAACAGATGGATTATCTACTTCTTATTAGACGACCAGTTGGGTTATCTACTACTTAGTATAGCAACAGTAGGGTTATCTACAAAGGTGTAGATAACCCCACTATCTTATTCGACTATGCGATGGGTTATCTGTTCGTTAGATGTCGACCAGTTAGGTTATCCACTCCTTTGTAGGCGCCCAGTTTGGCAAAATATATATTAGTAGACAGACGACCGGTTTGGATATCTTATCCTTAGTAGAGAAACCGTTGGGTTTTCTACTCCTGAGTAAAGGAACTGTTGGGTAGAGTAGAGGACCAGTTGGATTATCTAATTCTTAGTAGAGGACCAGTTGAGTTATCTACTCCTTAGTTGTCGACCATTCGGGCTATTTACTCCTTAGTAGGTCCTCAGTGCGGTGACGACCAGTTGCGTTATTCATTCCTTAGTAGTGAAGAAACATACTCTCTGGTCACCCCATTTTCAAATTCCATTACACCACAAAAATTGTCACACTTGTCGAGTTCTTTGGTTTTTTTATTTTAATTAATGTAATAGATTTTTCCTACATTTTATTATTATCATTATCGTTGTCTATCTCTTTCTTTCTACATTTTCCTCTTTCCCCATTATAAATTAAACACAAAGTGACTAAGACTTAATTTCAAACACTGAAGAGATTTTTTTTATTCGTTTTAGGTAAATAAATTTTAAACTTAAATAGTTCATAAATAAGCAAATTTTGCACATTTCATGCCAACCAGTTCATCTTCTCATTTTTGAATATATTTATGTAAATTGCTTTGACTCTTCCTCCAGTCAGACAGACATTCATTTCGATTCTAATGACGCTTGACAAATTTGATAATGTGAAACATTTAAACGCTCACGACAAATACAATATGTGATATGATTAAACAAAATTCAAAACAAGGTGGCGCTATTAAACTCTTCGTTTTGGTTTGGTTTTTATGGGAATGGAAATGAGTATTGGAATGGAAATGATAATAGAGGGCGTTTGGTTTGTCTTTAGGTAAATGAAAAAAAAAAGTTTAGAAAAGTTGTATTCGAAAAGAAATTAACTCACCAGACACGTTCATGCGTGTCGAGCTTGAATTGAAATATAAAATTTAATAAACTCAGAAATTTACCACATGTGTGGGGGGGGAGGGGAAGGGGTCGTAGAGTCACTGTGACGGCGCCAGATTTACACCAAACCATAAGACAAAATCCAAACGAGACGAGAAATATGATAGAGCCAACTAACAACTGTCATTTACTCTTGGCTCTGATCTGGTCTGGTCTTGACTTAAAGCCATTTTATTGTCGGCTGACTGATGGTGTCATAAAAAAATCAAGCTAGATTTTAAATTTTTATAGCTTTAATTTTTTGTTTTCGTTTTCTTCAGTTTTTTTTGCTTTTGAATAATTAGGTGAGAAAGATTGTGGCTTTGGCATTATTGTGGGTTTGGCATTATTAAATAATTTAAAACAAAAATTAGAGGCAACAAATTATGAACAAATTAAGTGTGTTTGATTGAAATTAAAACGAAACTAGTTTATTTGCTGGCGCTTAAAATTCATATTTTTTTGTCAATAAAACTATAGGAACTGAACTGGTTATATTGTTTGGAGTTTTTTTGCTCATATTGATTTTGCAGAATATTTAAAATTTTGTTTATTATTTCCGAACATATGAAGAAATATAAATTTAAATAATTCCGAAAATGTTTCAAACAAGAGTTAGGTGTAGAAAGTGTTCTAAACTGGATGCTTAGATGTATTTGAATTGAACTACTGATTTAACTATAATTTTATTTATTAACATTTATTCAATGATTTATTTTTATAATGGTTAATAGATGACCTATAGAAATTATTAAAGGGGATTTTTTTTTTTCTATGACTTTTTGAGGTCTCTAAAGGGCCAAATCGGACGAAATATATATATGGGAGCTATAACTAAATCTGAATCGATTTTCTCTAAATTCGGCAATGTTAGTCCATGGATCAAGAAACTCTACAGCGCTAAATTTCGAAACAATTGTATTTAAAATACAGCTTCTATAGGGCTAAAGGGCCAAATCGGACGAAACATATATATGGGAGCTACAACTAAATCTGAACCGATTTTCTTAAAATTTTGTAATATTGTTCCATAGATCAATAAACTCTACTGTGCTAAATTTCGAAGCAATTGGATTTGAAATACAGTTTCTGTAGGGCTAAAGGCCCAAATCGGACGAAACATATATATGGGAGCTACAACTAAATCTGAACCGATTTTCTTCAAATTTCGTAATATTGTTCCATAGATCAATAAACTCTGCTGTGCTAAATTTCGAAGCAATTGGATTCGAAATACAGCTTCTATAAGGCTAAAGGGCCAAATCGGACGAAACTTATATATGGGAGCTACAACTAAATCTGAACCGATTTTCTTAAAATTCGGCAATGTTGTTCCATATATCCATAAACTCTACTGTGCTAAATTTCAAAACGATTGGATGTGAACCAAAGCTACTATAGGACTAAAGGGCCAAATCGGACGACACATATATATGGGGGCCATAGCTAAATCTGAACCGATTTTCTTCAAATTCGGCAATGTTGGTCCATAGGTTAATAGACTGTACCATGCTAAATTTCAAAACGATTGGATTTGAAATACAGCTTCTATAGGGCTAAATACCCAAATCGGACGAAACATATATTTGGGAGCTACAACTAAATCTGAACAGATTTTCTTCAAATTTCGTAATATTGTTCCATAGATCAATAAACTATACTATGCTAAATTTCAAAACGATTGGATGTGAACTACAGCTTCTATAGGGCTCAAGGGCCAAATCGGACGACACATACATATATATGGGAGCTACAACTAAATCTGAACCGATTTTTTTCAAATTTGGTAATATTGTTCCATAGATCAATAAACTCTACTGTGCGAAGCAATTGGATTTCAAATACAGCTTCTATAGGGCTAAATACCCAAATCGGACGAAACATAACGCGTGATCCATTTCGAGGTTCCCTACTTTTTTAAAGAAAAAAAAAACAGAAAATTCAAATTGAATGGGGAATGTTTATTATCATTTGAATGAACATTCTTTGGCATTTATTTTTTGAAGATTATGTCTATCAAATGTTGGCCGCGGCTACGTCTCAGATGGTCCATCCGTTGAGTCCAATTTTCGATGACTCGTTCGAGCATTTCGACTGGTAACTGGCGAATGACACGCGTGATGTTTTGCTCCAAGGCCTGTATCGAAGCGGGTTTGGCAGCTCTTGAATCTCTTCATGTTACTCTTCCTCCCAAATGCGGCAATTTTGATTGTTTACATACCCATTGAGCCAGAAATGGGCCTCATCGCTGAACAAAATTTGGCTCCAAAACGTCGGATCTTCTTAGAACTTTTCAAGAGCCCATAGAGCGAAGCGATGTCGCTTGGGAAGGTCGGGTGGCTTCAGTATTCAGCATTTGATTTAAAATACAGCTTCTAAAGTTCCAAATCGGACGAAACATATATATGGGAGCTATATCTAAATCTGAACCGATTTCAACAAATTTCAGTATGTTTCTTTCCATGTGCAAAGCAACACTAGCTGTGCAATTTCAGAAAAATCAGAGTGAATTTGCGACCTGTACTCAACCAACAATTTGGACGGACGGACAGACTAATGAGTCTGCGTAGATCGGTATACTTTATGGTGGGTCTAGCTGTAGTATTTCTAGGTGTTACAATTATCTGCCATGAAACAGACTTATAATATCCGGTACCACCCGGTGTGGTGTAGGGTATAAAAAGTGTGATATAGTGTCGGCCAATCGGAGATTGAAAGTGCCAGAGATTTCAATTTAGAATGATCATTTGTGTATGAGAAAGCTTTCCGCAAAATGGGTGCCGCGTTTACTCACACTCGACCACAAACGCCGCAATCGTGTGACAACTTCGCAGGAGTGTTTGGCGTTGTTCAACCGTAATATGGACGAGTTTTTGCGATGGCATCCCATTAGGAATTTATTCGTTTAAATCGAGCAAAGTTCTTCAATCATAAAGATCTTCGTTTTCGCATGAAGATCTTCAGCTGAGGACATCTTCATGATCTTCCGCTGAGGATCTTAGTTTCATCATAAAGATCTTCTGCTGAGGACAACTGGACGCGTTCATTAATGCTCCTGAGGGTAGCATACGGTCAGCTTCTTCGACTCAGGTCTTATTTTCAATACCCCAAATACTGCCGGCTGGAGAATTGAGGTGGTGTGTGCCGAGGACATAAGGAGGTAACCGAATGTAACCCATAGAATTTTGTAGTGGTTTGTATTCAGAATTGCAACACCCATAGACCTGTACATTCAATTCCAGATTTAGTGCCGGTGGTGAAGGGAGTTGCCGATGATTTGTGGGCAATGATTGTAAGTGACTCCCACCGTATAAGCTCTCTAAGGATTTCCCAGCAATTTACGCCTGATATTATAGGTACTGTAAACAAGTACTTACATCTGTCGCAGGTTGTGAATTCAGCACCTGCAATGACAAAGTCATGACAAAATCATGATAATGTCACCGGTAGTTTCCATATAGAATAAGTTATCTTAGGACCGGTCCTTGTGCTTAAAGTGCCTATCATGAGTATGATTTTATAATCGGGTTTGGATACCATATGATAACACTTGCGCCAGCGGATTTTTCCAAGTACTCTCATGGGTCATTTAAGTTTTGGAAATCGGATTCTGTACGACCCTGCTGAACAATAAATTATCTTCTTTACCGTCGTTTTCACGATGGTTCGCTGTCACACATTTCATGCCCAAACCATCCGCAAAAATTGAATGTCATAAGTCAGTCGATAAGCCAAAATTCTTAGCATATAAAGGTGGCATCCTCAATACCGGTTCCTATCCTATCATGAATATGATTTTTGTCTCGACTACTTTTATCGATACTTTGGTTCCAATTCATTGGTCTTTTAAGTCTTGGGATCAAGAAAATTGACAATACTCCCTACGAATATTACATTTATTATAATTTGAGGGAAAAAGTCGCATAAAAATGTACCTCAAAATTCTGACTGGGGAGTGATAAACTATATAGTGTTTTTACGGCAATTTGTGAAATCCTACATTGTATAAGTCTCACTCTTATAATAAATACACATTCTACTTGTACTTGTGTATAGAGTTGCACAGAAACACCTACGTTTCTCTTGTACGTTTAATCAATATTTGGAATGCATGCATTTTTAAACATACATATGGTGGCTATATCTAAATCTGAACCGATTTTCCCCGAATTTGGCAGTGTTTATTCGTGTAATAAGAGAACTCTCTCTGTTAAATTTCGTACTGATCGGATATAAAACACGATTTCTACAGCGCTTAAATGTTAAATCGGGGGAAACATATATATAGTGGCTATATCTAAATCTGAACCGATTTTCCCCGAATTTGGCAGTGTTTATTCATGTAATAAGAGAACTCTCTCTGCCAAATTTCGTACCGATCTGATTCAAAATACAGTTCCTACAGCGCTTGCATGTCAAATCGGGTGAAACATATATATGGAGACTATATCCAAATCTGTACCGATTTTAACCAATTTCAATAGGGATCGTCCTTGGGCCAAAAAAGAGCACTATGCTAAATTTCATCACAATCGGACCATAAATACGACCTGCACTTTGATTACAAGAATACATGGACAGACGGACAGACAGACGGACAGACAGACGGACAGACAGACGGACAGACAGACGGACAGACAGGCGGACATGGCTAAATCGACTCAGAAAGTGATTCTAAGTCGATCGGTATAATAAACAATGGGTCTATCTCTTCTCCTTTTAGGTGTTACAAACAAATGCACAAAGTCATAATACCCTGTACCTGTGGTGTAGGGTATAATAACACCGAAAACACAAAAAATATAGTAGATGAGAACAGTAGGAATCACAACAAGTTAGATGCTATATATGGGAGCTTTATCTAAATATGAACCGATATCGCCAATTTTCAATCCCAAGTTACCTGCAGCTATAAGAAGTATCTATACCAAATTTCAGCCACCTAGCTCAAGTATTACAGATTGTAGCGTGATTACAACAGACGGACAGACGGAGATGGCTAAATCGTCTTAGAATTTTAAGACGATTAAGAATATATATACTTTATGGGGTCTCAGATCAATATTTAGAGGTGTTACAGACGGAGTGAGAAAATTCCGACAATTATTTTGTGATAACTGACTGGTAATTAGTAAACCACGTAGTAGTTCAATTTGGAATTATCAATATCATACAAAGGTAATATTCTGCACATACTTGGGTCAAGAGCTTTTCATTTATATAAAACTTACTACAATTGGAGCGAATAATGGAACCTAAATGTGTACCACAAAAATTCCGACAATTATTTTGTGATAACTGACAGGTCATTAGTAAACCACGTACTAGTTCAATTTGGAATTTTCAATATAATACAAAGGTAATATTCTTCACATCTGTGGGACAAGTGCTTTTTAATGATATAACACTCACTACAATGGGGGAAAACTAAGGACCCTAAATGTGTACCACAAAAATTCCGACAATTATTTTGTGATAACTGACTGGTAATTAGTAAACCACGTAGTAGTTCAATTTGGAATTTTCAATATAATACAAAGGTAATATTCTGCACATCTGTGGGACAAGGGCTTCTTAATGATATAACACTCGCTGCAATGGGGGGAAATTAAGGACCCTAAATGTGTACCACAAAAATTCCCGAAATTATTGTGAGTATGATAACTGACTTGTAATTAGTAAACCACATAGTAGTTGAATTTGGAATTGACAAAAAAGTTCAAAAAAAAAATTATTTTACACATCTTTAGGTCAAAAGCTTTTGACTGATATATCACTTGTTGTTATTTGAGGAAACGAAAGACCTCACAAGTGTACCACAGAATGTGTCCCAACTAGGAAAAATTTGTTTGTAAAATCACAATAATTATTATTAGCGATCATGTGCATGCAATAATGCTACACTGAATTAGATGAACAATTATTTTAGCGCTGAAACGCTGCTCTTCTCAGTGTTCTCTTCTCGGTCATCTGTGCAGACTGTTTTAGTGTAACGCAAGAATTCACATAATTTTTTACTAGACGGCTGACTGGTAATGCATACAGCATTGGTTTTGCAGTCTTATCTCAAATACAATATTCTCACACTTATAACAAATACCCATTTCCTAGTACAAACGCATATATGCGATTCATCTGTACATTTTGTCGACATTAAAAAATTAACGTTTTTGATAAATAAACTTTAATAAAATAACTCAAAAATATTATTCTGCACAGCTATGGCCTCAGACCTCCCTGTTGACATTACATTTATTGTAATTTAAGGGAAGACAGATCCTTCAAAGTGTACCACAAAAACTACCATATTTTTCATATGATGACCAAGTGGCGATTAGTTAGCCACCTAGTAGTTCAAGTTGGAATTGTCAAAGTATAACAAGAAAAAAATATTCTGCACATCTTTGGGTCAAGAGCTTTTCATTTATAAATAACTCTTACACGAATTAGAGCGAATGTGGGAACCTAAATGTGTACCACAAAAATTCCGGCAAATATTATATGATAACAGACTGGTAAGTAAGTAAACCACATACCAGCCAAATCTGGAATTGCCAATATAATTCAAATATAATATTCTGCACATCTTTAGATTAATAACTTTTTGTTTTTGATATACAAATTACTTAAATTTAAGGAAATGAAGAACCCTAAAAGTGTACCACAAAAATTCGATCAATTATTATATGATAACTGACAGGTAATTAGTAAACCACATACTAGTTCAATTTGGAATTGCCAATATAATTCAAAAATAATATTCTGCACATCTTTGCAACAAGAGCTTTTCACTGATATATAACTTGTTGTTATTTGAGGGAACGAAAGACCTCAAAGGTGTACCACAAAATTGGCACACAAATTCCAGCAAAAGAAAACAGGGTTTTAATAGCTATTAAATCATGTTTAGCGTTCCTGTGCAAACAAAAAAGTCATTATTGCTGAAACTCTTCATGAATTCGAAGCAATAGAGTAGGCCATCGACAAAAAAGTCATTATTACTGAAACTCTTCATGAATTAGAAGCAATAGAGTAGGCCAAAACATACTTTTAGTGCTGAAACTCTGCAATACTCAGTTGCAGTTCAGGTATCCTCACTCTATCTCTCTTCCCTCAAAAACCTACGTCGAGCCGTGATATGGAAACCTTTTTTTGGCAATTTACCTCTTGAATTAACTGATTTTTGGGCTATCCAAGAAGTATGTAGTGAAATCACTGCTGATTGGTAATACAGAAGGGCATTGGTACAATACAGAATCGTTGGTTTCATTTGGATTTGAAATAATACTTTTATCACATTGGTCAGCTGTTGTTGACAGATTTTTTGGGAATTGATCTCTTCAATTAACTGAATATTGGCGAACTAGTGAATTTATTTTTATTAAATTCCTAGATTTTAATAAGGAGATATATTAAAGAGTCACTGTGGGTGGCATTTGTAGAATATTATTTTCTTAATTACATTTTCTTCTCACAAAAGAAGCAAAATTTGAAACAGATCTTTCCCTATTAATAAAATTCTGCTTTTGCTTTAAACTTATACTGAACCTGTTTAAATTCTTCGAAGCCTATCTTTATTTCTCTTTCTCCTACCTTTATGAACATGAATTCCAATCACACAACTATCAAATTTCCTTTGGGCCAAATCAGCATTTTTTTTCTGCATCTAAACTGTGCATTCCACGATGTGGATGATGGTGTGATAACCAGGCAGCCATCCAATGGCAATCCAAGGTGTCTACTCAGGCGGGTGGATGGGTGGCAGTTGGTGGCCCATAACGTCGTATAATGTCTCTATATACACTCGTTCGTTCGTTCGTTCGTTCCAGCGCTGCCTCTAATAAAATGGCTTAAAGGTGTAAATTAGAAAGTGTCTTTGCCCGTTGACGATGTTGCACTGAAGAGTACTCCAGACACGGGCAGACAAACACGGATGGCTGAACGGACGCACGGATTTGGAAAGATATCACGAGACACACGATGGACCACTCGCATAACATTTATAAAGCGAATTATGGCGGGTGTTAAGTTGTTAATTTTATGCCTCACTTCCCGAAGAAATTAAATGTATTTTAAAAGATACTCCGAGAGCTATGCCAACTCCTCCACGAAAAGATCATCTCATCCCATCTTCTTGCTCCTACAGAATAAAAAAAAATAATGAATGAAATGCCCCAAGAATACAGGAAGCAAACGAAATGCCCTTAACATTAGCAAACTATAAAAAATCTAAGAAATTGGATCTGGAAAATAAATTGATTGCAACTGGGAAAAAATGTCTTGCTGTCCCTTAAATTTAATGATGGATTTTGGATGGGAAAAAGGTCATAATTTTTATGTTGTTATGTGCCGCTCGTTATTGGCTGCAGAAGTTCGAGAGCAGTTTTGTTCAAATAGAACTCCTTCATCTAAGAAAACTGAAAAGACAATTTTAAATAGGGTCTTAACCTATTACAGTCATCATGTCCACCAAGCATTGCCCTCTCTGTGGTCCATTGTGGGAGGCATCATCATCAACAGCAAATATTTTATGTCATCACGCGTCTTTGACATTTATTTGTTGCCCTTTTGACTTTGATTTGTAAATGGCTTAAATGAATAATCGTTTAAATAAAATATCATTGAGTTCCATTTAATGGGCCTGACTCTTGCTAATGGCAAAATAATAAAAAAAAATGTAACAAAACACATAAAACAAGTCATAAAGTTTTTTATTTGTTTTTATTTTAAAACACAATTTCATAAGATTTAAAAAATCTCGTATTTATCTAAAGAGATTTTCAAAAGAGTTAAGATTATAAACACTTAAATATTTAGAAAACACTTTTTACTTTGGGGAGAAGGAAAATAAAAATCAAAATCCCCAAAAAGTTATTAATAAAAAATTGGATAACATTTAAAAATAAAGAAAAGAAGGCTAAAGATTTTTGAATTTCTTTTTAGTTTAGTCTAAAAATGAAGCAGATATAACAAACGCAAAATAATTTTTTGTAATCATGTTGTTTTAAAAACTTGTGGCACTGGTAAATTTGGATGCCAAAAAACAGTAAAATAAGCAAATCGTAAACTAAATTCGGCGAGAATAGTTTGATGGAAGAAACTCCACTTAAAAAAATATCCCACAAAAGTTATTTATTTATATATAATATAAATATATATACATATATTTATGTATAAGACATGTCGTCGGATAACAACTTTTTCTACAGAAATGTTGTCGGATAACAACTTTTTCTATGGAGAAGTTGTCGGATAACACCTTTTTCTATAGAAAAGTTGTCAGATAACAACTTTTTCTCTATAAAATTTGTCGGATGACAACTTTTTTCATAGAAAATTTGTCGGATAACAATTTTTTCCATGGAAAAGTTGTCGGATAACAAGTTTTGCTATAGAAAAGTTGTCGGATAACAAGTTTTGCTACAGAAAACTTGTCGGATAACAAATTTTGCTAAAGAAAAGTTGTTGAATAGCAGCTATTGCTAATAGAAAAGTTGTCAGATAACAACTTTTTTAATTGAAAATTTGTAGGATTAACTACAACTTTTTCTATGGAAAAGTTGTCAAATAACAATTTTTCTATAGGAAAGTTCTCGGAAAACATATGTTGCTATAGAAAAGTTGTCGGATAACAACTTTTGCTAAAGCAAAGTTCTCAGATAACAACTTTTAATATATTAAACTTGTCGGATAACAACTTTTGCTACAGAAAAGTTGTCGGATAAGAAGTTTTGCTATAGAAAAGTTGTCGGATAACAACTTTTGCTATAGAAAAGTTGTCGAATAAAAACTTTTGCTAAAGAACAAAGATTGTGGCACTGGTAAATCTGGATGCAAAAAAAAGTAATTAAAATAAGCAAATCGCAAACTAAATTCGGCGAGAATAATTTGATAGAAGAAACTCCCCTAAAAAATACCACACAGTTATATATTTATATATAATATAAATATATATATATTTATATATAAGAGTTGTCGGATAACAACTTTTTCTATAGAAATGTTGTCGAATAACAACTTTTTCTATGGAAAAGTTGTCAGATAATAACTTTTTCCAGATAAGATTTGTCGGATGACAACTTTTTCCATAGAAAATTTGTCCGATAACTACTTTTTCCATGGAAAAGTTGTCGGATAACAAGTGTTGCTATAGAACTTTTTTATTGAAAATTTGTAGGAAAACAACTTTATCTATGAAAAAGTTATCAAATATAAATTTTTCTATAGAAAAGTTCTCGGAAAACATCTTTTGCTATAGAAAAGTTGTCGGATAACAACTTTTGCTAAAGCAAAGTCCTCAGATAACAACTTTTTATATGTTAAACTTGTCGGATAACTACATTTGCTATAGAAAAGTTGTCGAATAACAACATTTTCTAAAGAACAGTTTTCGAATATCAACATTTGCTATAGAAAATGTTGTAAACAAATTTTTCGAAAGAAAATTTGTCGGATAACAACTTCTTCAAAGAATAGTTGTCGGATAACAAGTTCTGCTAAAGAGAAGTTGTCGGATAACAACTTCTGCTACAGAAAAGTTACCGAATATCTACATTTTCCATAGAAAATTTGTCGGATAACAACTTTTTGTATAGAAAAGTTGTCGGATGACAACTTCTGCTACAGACAATTGGCGTGATAAATACTTTTTCTATAGAAAAGTTGTCGGATAACAACTTTCTCAATAGAATAGTTGTCGGATAACAACTTTCTGTATAGAAAAGTTGTCAATAACAACTTTCTCTATAGAGAAGTTGTCGGATAACAACTTTCTCTATAGAAAAGTTGTCGGATAACAACTTTCTCTATAGAAAAGTTGTCGGATAACAACTTTCTCTATAGAAAAGTTGTCGGATAACAACTTTCTCTATAGAAAAGTTGTCGGATAACAACTTTCTCTATAGAAAAGTTGTCGGATAACAACTTTCTCTATAGAAAAGTTGTCGGATAACAACTTTCTCTATAGAAAAGTTGTCGGATAACAACTGTCTCTATATAAAAGTTGTCGGATAACAACTTTTGCTATAGAAATGTTGTCGGATAACAAACTTCTGCTACAGACAATTGGCGGGATAAATACTTTTTCTATAGAAAAGTTGTCAGATAACAACTTTCTCAATAGAATAGTTGTCGGATAACAACTTTCTTTATAGAAAAGTTGTCGATAACAACTTTTTCTATAGAAAAGTTGTCGGATAATAACTTTCTCTATAGAAAAGTTGTCGGATAACAACTTTCTGTATAGAAAAGTTGTCGGATAACAACTTTCTCTATAGAAAACATGTCGGATAACAACTTTCTCTATAGAAAAGTTGTCGGATAACAACATTCTCTATAGAAAAGTTGTCGGATAACAACTTTCGCTATAGAAAACTTGTCGGATAACAACTTTTGCTATAGAAATGTTGTCGGATAACAACTTTTGCTATAGAAATGTGGTCGGATAACAACTTTTTCTACTTTAAAGTTGGCGGATAACAACTTTTGCTGTAGAAAAGTTGAAGGATAACAGCTTTTGCTAGAGAAAAGTTGTCGGATAACAACTTTTGCTAAAGAAAAGTTGTCGAATAACAAATTTTTCTATGGAAAAGTTGTCGGATAACAACTTTTTCTATAGAAAAGTTGTCGGATAACAACTTTTTCTATAAAAAAAGTTGTCGGATGATAACTTTTGCTGTACAATAGTTGTCGGATAATAACTTTTTCTATACAAAATTTGTCGTATAACAACTTTTGCTGAGTTTTAATATTTTTTCTTACTCACGTTTTTCCTTCTCCTAAATAGGAGGACTCCAAGAAATAGTGGTTATGTTTTCCCTTGTGAAGTATGTGATGGTAGTATTTTCTGCTTGACAGAAGTTGTTGTTTGTCTATTTATGTTATAACATACATTTAAATACCAAGACCCTCCTAATTTCCAAATTCTGACAGTGTCCTTGCCAATTACCAATACGAAAACATTTCAAACATTTCCAATTAAAAGTTCCAAATAACTTTCAATTATCCTTAAGTATGGCAGTTCATCAAACACATACCCAGAATAAAGTTTTCCCCAATTTACATTTGTTAAAAGCAAACAAAAAAAACATTTCCTGCAAAAGAAAAACTTATTGACAAACTGGGTCGTAAAATTCTACATTGTCACCTCAAGGTGTTGCACAAAATTTCCAAAAGTCATTAAAAAACACGAATTGAATTAAAAAGCACATTTACCCGACAAAAGCCTAAAATACAGGGTGTGTCGTTGTAATTCTCAGGGCCATAAAACCCAATAATGTGTGTGGCAGAAGGAGGAGGAGGAAATCAAGTGGCCAAACCAGTCAAAAGAGTAAAATAAACCAATACCAGTACATGACTTTATGATAACCCATAAAAACGAGCTGAGGACAATTTATGGTATACTTCCTGTGCTTTTGACCGGGTGTGATTGCAAAACGAGAATGACGACGACTACGAGAAAAGAAACGACTGGTGACTTTTTTACATAAATAAAAATCTCGTATTTTCAATTATCCTATAAATTAACGCAAAAAAATATTGGAGAAAAAACTGCGAAACATATATAAAAATCAATTTTGTTTTTTATATTATTTTTCGTTTTTTTTTTGTTCGATTATGGGGGCCGCCATTCATGTACACATCCTTTTGCTTCGAGGACATTAAAACAATACCACACAATTTGTCATTGGGCGTTCGATCAGAGCTTCTCTTTTCTTCTTCAGCCATTTTTCCCACTCGACCGACAACAAACAATACATACTAAAAAATTCTAGGAGAAAAAGTGAAAAAATTGTAAATTTTTAAGCTTTAAAAATAGGATGGATATTAGGATGGGATGAAAAAAACGAGTTTTGGATGACGATTTAAATTAGGAAAACTGCAAAATATTCTAAAGAAGTAAAATGTGTTAGGATTTGTCAGATTCTTCTATGGAAAGGTTATCAGTCGATGTAAAAGTTGTCGTATAACAACTTCTTCAATAGAGTAGCTGTCGGATAACACTTTTTTCTAAGAAAAAAAAATTCGAATTCTATGGAATATTCTACGGAAAAAAGAAATTATTCTACAGAACAGCTGTCGGATAACAACTCTTTCTATTGAAAAATTGTCGGATAACTTATTTTTCTACTGAAAAGTTGTCGAATAACAACAATAAAGAACTTGTCGGATAACTATATTTGCTATAGAAAAGTTGTTGCATAAAAACGTTTATTATAGAAACGGTTTTGGATAACTATTTGTTCAATAGATACGTTTTCGCATAAAAAAGTTGTCTATATAAAAGTTATCGGATAACAACTTTTTGTCGGATAAGAACATCTGCTACAGAAAACTTGTCGGATAACAACTTCTGCTATAGAAAAATTGTCTAATAATAACATCTGCTACAGAAAACTTGTTGGCTAACAACTTTTTCTATAGAAAAAGTTGGATAACAACTTTTCTATAGAAAAAAGTTGTTATTTAACAACTTTTCTATACAAAAAGTTGTTCTCCGACAACTTTTCTATAGAAAAAGTGGTTATCCGACAACTTTTCTATAGAAAAGGTGGCTATCCGACAACTTTTCAATAGAACAATTTTATATCCGACAACTTTTCTAATGAAAAAGTTGTTATAAAGTTGTCGGATAACAACATTTTCTGTTGAAAAGTTGTTGGATAACAACTTTTCCATAGAAAAGTTGTCGGATAACAACTTTTTCTATAGAGAATGGATACAACTTTTTCTATAGCAAATCGTCGGATAGCAAATTTTTGTATAGAAAAGTTGTCGGATAACAACTTTTTCTATAGAAAAGTGGTCGGATAACAACTTTTTCTATAGAAAAGTGGTCGGATAACAACTTTTTCTATAGAAAAGTTGTCGGATAAAAACTTTTTCTATAGAAAAGTTGTCGGATAACAACTTTTTCTATAGAAAAGTTGTCGGATAACAACTTTTTCTATAGAAAAGTTGTCGGATAACCACTTTTTCTATAGAAAAGTTGTCGGATAACAACTTGTTCTATAGAAAAGTTGTCGGATAACAACTTATTCTACAGAAAAGTTGTCGGATAAGAGCTAGTTGCATGCATTTATCGGGTAACAAAAGTTTGTTCAGAAAAATTGACGGATAACAAATACATATTTCTTTATCGGATAACAATATTTTTTTAATAAATATTGTCTAATAACAGCGTTTTCTATGAAAAGGTTGCAGATAATTTTCAATTACAAATATTTTCAGTACACCTTAATACACTTTCATATGCTCATTCCTTTCCGGGACAAAAATACAATAGCAAACGAACTGAACTGAATTTGCATATACATACATATATTATTTTTCTCTGTCTCCATAGTACTCAAATAAAGTGAATAAATAGGAAAATGTTTTCCTCATACGCACGCACACACACTCTTTCTTTTTCACACATACGCGAAAATACAACTACAAACATGCTCTTTGTCAGATACATTAAAGCAGACACAAAGCTATATACAATGGTCTATATAGGAAAAAAATAGTAGACAAAATAAAAAAGAACCTCAACATTCTCATAAAAATAATCGTAAAAAAATATTCTATATAAAATAGCATCGGCAACATCGTCAACTAAAGCTACAACAGCAACAAGAACAGGAACCATGACAATGGAAAAGCGAATCTGAAATTGTATAAATCGCTTTTAAAGAGCGTCAGAGGGTGCCAGGAAGCCTACAGATAGCCAGAAAAAGAGATAATTTTTAAAGTTAGGAGATTTGCTACACATGGGCACAGTGTAACGAAAAACTATAAGATAAAGCAAAAAAATCGGAAAAATTCTGAAATCCCGAATTTTCAATTTTTCGGACTAGGAATAATTTCTGTTAGTATTAATATAAGTTATTAAATCATTTTTTCAAAAATGTCTTTCTTCAACAAAACCTTTTTTTCATCCACTGTCTAAACTCAATTTAGAATTCTTCTTGATATTTGTCTAGATATTGTAGAAAACATTAACAGTACCACTAACTTCCGCAAAAATTGCCCATAAATATCCAGTATTATTTGCTTCACCCATACTCGTGTATATAAATGTGATTTTTTGGCTATCGTGGGCTCAGTTGGCAACACTTTCGAATTTTCAATCACCATTTGACATTACCGCCTCTTTTAGTCTACCTTACATATTTAATAACATCTTGTTTTCTTCTATTTTCAGGTAGGTGTCTGAAAATTATTCCAATATCACAGGTAATTTTTGAAACGTCACAGCTTGATAAAGCCGTCGCTATAAAGATCCCTCGTTATTTGGGCCTAATAACAGCATTTTATACATTTTTATAACAACTTCTTCTATAGAAAGGATGCCGGAGCATAAGTTTTTGTGTAGAAAAGTTGTCGGATAACAACTTTTTGTGTAGAAAACTTGTCGGATAACAACTTTTTGCGTAGAAAAATTGTCGTATAACAACTTTTTGCGTAGAAAAGTTGTCGGATAACAACTTTGTGCATAGAAAAGTTGTCGAATAACAACTTTTTGCATAGAAAATTTGTCGGATAACGACTTTTTGTATAAAAAAGTTGTCGGATAACAACATTTTTTATAGAAAAGTTGTCGGATAACAACATTTTTTATAGAAAAGTTGTCGGGTAACAACTTTTTGCATAGAAAAATTGTCGGATAACAACTTTGTGCATAGAAAAATTGTCGAATAACAACTTTTTGGATAGAAAATATGTCGGATAACAACTCTTTGTGTACAAAAGTTGTCGGATAACAACTCTTTGTGTACAAAAGTTGTCGGATAACAACTCTTTGTATAGAATAGTTGTCGGATAACAACTTTTTGTGTAGAAAAGTTGTCGAATAACAACTTTTTGTATAGAATAGTTGTCGGATAACTACTATTTGTATAGAATAGTTGTCGGATAACTACTTTTTGTATAGAATAGTTGTCGGATAACAACTACACACAAAATTTTATCCGACAACTTTTCTATGAAAAAGTTGTTATCCGACAACTTTTCTATACAAAAAGTTGTTATATAACAATTTGTGTGTAGAAAAGTTGTCGGATAACAACTTTTTGCGGATAACAACCTTTTGTATAGAAAAGTTGTCGGATAACAACTCTTTGTGTACAAAAGTTGTCGGATAACAACTTTTTGTATAGAAAAGTTGTCGTATAGCAACTCTTTGTGTACAAAAGTTGTCGGATAGCAACTTTTTGCGTAGAAAAATTGTCGTATAACAACTTTTTGCGTAGAAAAGTTGTCGTATAACAACTTTTTGCGTAGAAAAGTTGTCGGATAACAACTTTTCTACCCACAAAATTTTACCCGACATCTTCTCTATGAAAAAGTTGTTATCCGAAAACTTTTCTGTACAAAAAGTTGTTATATAACAATTTTTGTGTAGAAAAGTTGTCGAATAGCAACTTTTTGCGTAGAAAAGTTGTCGGATTACAACTTTTTGCATAGAAAAGTTGTCGGATAACAAATTTTTGCATACAGAAGTTGTCGGATAACAACTTTTTGCATACAAAAGTTGTCGGATAACAACTTTTTGTATAGAAAAGTTGTCGGATAACAAATTTTTGTATAGAATAGTTGTCGGATAACAACTTTTTGTATATAATAGTTGTCGGATAAGAAGTTTTCTATAGAAATGATATCGGATAAAAAAATTTTTGATACAAAAGTTGTCGGATAAAAACATTTTCGGTAGAAAAGTTGTCGGGTAACAACTTTTTGTTTAGAAAATTGTCGGCTAACAACTTTTTGCATACAAAAGTTGTCGGATAACAACTTTTTTATAGAAAAGTTGTAGGATAACAACTTTTTGTATAGAATAGTTGTCGGATAACAACGTTTTGTATAGAATAGTTGTCGGATAAGAAGTTTTCTATAGAAATGATGTCGGATAACAATTTTTTTAATACAAAAGTTGTCGGATAAAAACATTTTTGGTAGAAAAGTTGTTGAATAACAACTTTTTGCGTAGAAAAGTTGTCGGATAACAACTTTTTGCATAGAAAAGTTGTCGGATAACAAATTTTTGCATACAGAAGTTGTCGGATAAGAACTTTTTGCATACAAAAGTTGTAGGATAACAACTTTTTGTATAGATTAGTTGTCGGATAACAACTTTTTCTATAGAATAGTTGTCGGATAACCACTTTTTGTATAGAATAGTTGTCGGATAACAATTTTTTAATACAAAAGTTGTCCGATAAAAACATTTTTGGTAGAAAAGTTTTCGGGTAACAACTTTTTGTTTAGAAAATTGTCGGCTAACAACTTTTTGCATACAAAAGTTGTCGGATAACAAGTTTTTGTATAGATTAGTTGTCGGATAACAACTTTTTGTATAGAATAGTTGTCGGATAAGAAGTTTTCTATAGAAGTGATGTCGGATAACATTTTTTTTGATACAAAAGTTGTAGGATAAAAACATTTTCGGTAGATAAGTTGCCGGGTAACAACTTTTTGTATAGAAAGTTGCCGGATAACAACTTTTTGGTGTAGAAAATTTGTCGGATAACAACTTTTTCTATGGAAAAGTAGTCGGATAACAACTTTTTCTATAGAAAAGTAGTCGGATAACAACTTTTCTATAGAAAAGTTGTTGGATAACAAAGTGTTTTATAGAAAAGTTGACAAGTAATAATTTGTATATACAAAAGTTTTCCGATAATAAAATTTAAAAGTATAAAATTTGTCGGATAACAACGTCAGGTATAGAAAATATGTCAGATAAAAACTTTTTCTAAGGAAAGTTTGTCGGATAAATATTTCAATTCTACTATTTTGATAGAAAATTTGCCGGATAATAAATGTTTCTATAGATAAGTCCGCGGATAAGAACCTATTATATAAAAAGAAGTGGCGGATAACAACCTTTTCTTTAATAACCTCTAATTTTGCTATAGACAAAATTTCAGAATAAAAATTGTTTCTATAAAAAAATTGCCCGATTAATATTTTTTTACTGAAAAGCTGTCGGAAAAAACCTTTCCTATGGAAAAATTGTCAAATTAAACATTTTTGTATATACAAATTGTCGGATACTTAATTTGTCTATAGAAATGCTGTCGGATACAAATCTTTTCTACCGAAATGTTACCGGATAGCAGCTTTTTCTATAGAAAATGTATCACATAACAACTTTTGCTATAGAATAGTTGTCGGATAACAACCTTGCGTATAGAAAAGTTGTTGGATAACTAGTATTTATATAGAAAAGTCACAATAGAAAATTTTTTAATAGAAAATTCTTTTGATAACAAAATTTTCTTTATAAAATTCTCTGGATAGCAACTTTTTCAGTATAAAATTCTTTGGATGACAAATTCTCATTACCGAATTTGTCGGATAGCAACTTTTCTATAGATAAGTTATCGGATAACAACTTTTCTATAGATAAGTTATGGGATAACAACTTTACTACAGAAAAAGTTATCGAATAACAATTTTTCCTATAATTTTTTCTGTAGCAAATTTGTCGGATTACAATTTTTTTAAGGAAAAGTTGTTGACAAGATTTTTCAACTTTTCCATTTTGCCCATATGATTCGCCGTTGAAAAATATTCGAACATTGTCTTTATTCCTTACAGAGCTTTCTTCCTTTTTTCTCTCCTTTTTATACCCTCACTTTAGTGATACGAGGGTATATATCATTTGCTACGGAAAAAAGTGTAACACGTCGAAGGAGTGACCTAAGACCCCAAGTATGTTCGGAGGAAATCCGTTTTGGGTAATTTTAAGTCGAATGAGCAATGTCCGTCCGTCTGTCTGTCTGTCTGTCTGTCTGTCTGTCTGTCTGTCTGTCTGTCTGTCTGCTGGCTGGTGCGCACGATAACTCTCGAAAGGAGTAACCGATTGACCTCAAATTTGGTATGTGGTAATATTTTTTTCTATCTCCGGCTAAGTTCGAAGATGGGCCATATTGGTCCACTCCTTCTAGTACCTCCCCCACAAATGGTTAAAATGTTGTGAAATATTGATTCTTTAATAACTGCTATACTACTTATTCGAATCTTTTGAAATTCCACACATAGTATTAGCTTATTAGTCGCTATCAACTCGAGAAAAATGGGCGAAGTCGCCACGTCCCTTTTGGTACCTCCCACACAAAGGCACCATTTTGCACAAAAAGTCAACAGTTTATAACATTAATAACAGTGTATAAAAATACTTGAAATTGTGTACAGTATTATGCTTTTATATTGCCTACAGTCCAGGGAAAAATGGGTGTTGTTGCCACGCCCCTTTTGGTACCTCCCACACAAAGGTACCTTTTTGCACCAAAAGTTAACAGCTTATAACATTAAAACCAGTGTATAAAAATACTTGAAATTTTGTACAGTG
Organism: Eudasyphora cyanicolor; assembly: GCA_963930755.1. Classification (NCBI taxonomy): domain Eukaryota; kingdom Metazoa; phylum Arthropoda; class Insecta; order Diptera; family Muscidae; genus Eudasyphora; species Eudasyphora cyanicolor. The sequence continues at coordinate 27,738,236 of OZ005735.1, forward strand.
TAATGTTTTTATAGTGCCTATAGCCCTGTGAAAAATGGGCGTTATCGCCACACCCCTTTTTGTACCTCCCCCACAAAATGCCCAAATCATACCACAATTTAATATCTCATAACGTTTTTACCAGTGCACATACATGCTTATAATTCGGCACAGTGCAATGAATTTAAAGTATCTAATGTTCAGCGAAAAATAGGTGTATTTGATAAACCCCTTCTGGTACCTCCCACACAAATTGACAGAATAATTCGAGTAATATTCAATATTACATTACTCACAAAGTGAGGGTATACCTTAGTCGGTTTACCCGACTGAAACTTTCTTACTTGTTTTAAAACATTTCGAAAAATTATCCAATTGGGTGCTATCGTGGTTAGGATGTTTCTTTTTGTATGTTAAATGGATGAGTGAATGGTGTTTATGAATTTCCAAACTAACTGTATGACTGCCGCGACGACGACGACAATGACGATGAGTATGTTGTTTTTTATGAGTTTTTGCCGCTGTATTCATATGAAAATTACGAAAATAAACGGATGTGAAGGAAGAGAAACCAAAGCCAGACAAGAAGAATGTAGAAAAAAATCCTTGCTCCATGGGCGAGTGTGTGTGTGTGCGCGCAAGTGGGAGTGAGAGCGTGAGCAGGACGAAGAAGAAATCAAATACACGCACCACAAAACGGCACGCACAGTCAAGTCAGTGAATCCTAGAAGAATGATGACACTGGAAAAAATGATGGCTAAACAGTTCTAGAGATTTTTATGTTTTTTCTTTCATTTCAAGGATGTTTCTTTGGTTTGGCGGGAGCAGGATGTCTCCTCCTGCCTGCCTGCCCCGCTCTCTATTTAACTCGTGATTTATGCGTGCGATATTTCTTAAGCTCGTTCTCCACTTTGAAGCAATTTTGCGTCCTTCAACACACATACTCACGCAATTGTCCTAGGAATGTTGCTGTTGCTGTTGCTGTTGCTTTTCTAAGATATCCTGACTACAAAAAGGATTTCGTTAAAGTCAAGAGTTTGAGTGAGTGCGAGTGTAGTCCTGCGGAATACATTTGTATGATGTGTGTGTGTGGTGTATGTATGTGTGTTTTTAGAAAATGTTTTGTGATTTCGTTATTGTTGTTTTCCTCATCATTTCTATACATTTTTGCCATGTTTTTCATTTTTATGTTTCATGTTAAACAATCCATTTTCCTGTGTATTTTTTTGGTTGATTTTTTTTCTGTTCTCTTCTATAAATTATGGCTTTGTTGGCTGAGGCCCGGGTTCATGATGGAACCGTGGCGGGCGGATGGCTGGATGTATGGCAACATGAAGCAGTAACCATATAGCACATGAGTACGTGCGTGTAGCTGGGATCCTTGCTCCCTGCTCCTTGTTCATGTTCATGTATTTGTTGTGTATTGCGGAATATTTGTTTTTAGCTCTATAAAATGGCACAAAAATGTGAAAATTGATTTTTTATGCTCCCTTGCCAAAACCACTCCTCCCCCACGAGGGAGGGTTTGCTTAAATTAGAGTGAAATTTATTTTAGGCAAATAAATTTAGGTCTTCTCTTTTTTTGGGGGCCGTCAATCATGAAAAGTGAAGTTTTTTTTGCACTTTATAGTAGTGTGAAAAAATAGGAGACTAATCTGGAAAGGCACTTTTTTGTATAACTGAATAATGTTGACAACGATTTGCATTGTCTACATTTTTTTTATCGTCGTTTATTATAATTGATTTAAATGTACAATAAAAAGCATTTTTCATTAATTTTTTATTTATATAGGAAAACTGAAATTACCATTAGACGCAGATTGTTTATTGCATATTGAAAAAAGAGTATTTGTGAAATATTGACTCTCTACCATAAATTGGGAAAATAATCAAGTTTATATTTATAAAATTTAGTTGAACAAAAAAGTTATTTATATATAACCAATTGCAGAAAACTGAAATTGGTTTGAAAATTATTTTGTACAATAATATAATAATAATAGTCGATAATGTAATGCAAAAAGAAGTCAGAACCCAGATTTGAGCTACTATATATCGATACTTCCATTTTAAAACATGCTAAATCGACTTTAGGGAAATTACATTTTTAATAACTTCTTCTTGTACTTTTATAGCTCAAATTGTTATGATAGTAAAGTGGTGCGAATGAATAATATTAATGTGATAAATATAATTCATTGATTTAATATTAATCATTTGGATATAATTCATGGAATTAATATAACTCATACCATCCAAAGGCTCTTTCTAGTGCCTACACAATTGGAGAACGATTATTTTTGTGAGTCCATTTTTTTTAAATCCAACAACCCACTTTCCAGTCGGCCTACGACCTTGACACCCATGAGGCATATTTTAGCTCTCGTTAAGAGCTATCTTTCTGCCATTGACCGATTCCCGATACGTCGTACCGTTAAGGAGCTAGAGCAAAAAAAACTTTTCATATTTGAAAATGATGCTGTCAATTTTTTTAAATCATAAAAAAACCCTTTCCAGTCGACCTACGACCTTGACACCCATGAGCAATATTTTAGCTCTCGTTAAGAGCTATCTTTTTGCCATTGACCGATTGTGGCTACGTGCCACACAGCAAATGAAACAATTGAATTGTTGTGAGAAAAGTTTGGAGATTCGATTATTTCAAGAAATTGTGATATTGAATGGCCTCCAAGAAGTTGTGATTTAACACCATTAGACTATTTCTTGTGGGGTTATTTGAAGTCATTGGTCTTTCGAAATACACCAGACTCTCTTCAAGCTTTACAAGTCAATAGTGAACGTGTCATTCATGGCATACGACTTGATTAAGAGGAAAAAGTGCTTGAAAATTGGGTTCATCGAATTCGTTCCTGCAGAAGAAGTCGTGGAGGCCATTTGAATGACGTTTTAGTTAGAACCTATTGTATCGATTGTACTTCACATTAAATAAAAAAACTTTTGAATTTCCTTAACAATAAGTGTGTTTTTTTTCAAAGAAATCATATCACTCTTATTGGAAAGCACTGGCAAAACCTTTAGGTGGTATGAGTTATATTATTTCCATGAATTATGAATAATATGCGAATGATTAATATTAATTCAAAGAATTATATTTATTACAGTAATATTATTCATTCGCACCCCTTAACTAACTTAAATATTTGAGCTATAAAAGTACAAGACAAAGTTATTTTGGTGGTATGAGTTATATTAATTCCATAGATTATGAATAATATGCGAATGAGTAATACTAATGAAATAAATTATATGAATTACATTAATGTAATTTATTTACACCCCTTTACTAACATACTCGTAACTCTTTCAGGACAGCATGAAGTGTTTGGGTAGTATGAGTTATATCAATTCCATGAATTTGGAATAATATGCCAATGAGTAATAGTAATGAGAGGAATTTATATCAATTCCATGAATTTGGAATAATATGCCAATGAGTAATAATAATGAGAGGAATTAATATCATTCATTCGCACCCATTTGTCTTTTATTAATGAATTGATCTAGAATTTGTAATTTTATTTAAGGCTTACAATTACACAGAACAACTCATGATTTTGTGACTCAATTCTTGGAATTAATATACTCGTAATAATTTAATAGCCATACGATTTTTGCTCAACGTGATTTTTTTTTGCATTTTTGCTATATTTTTTTCTCGGTATACCGTACAGAATATCTCTTTTGTGTCTGAAGCAAAGTTGTAGATATTGAATAGGAGATAAAATGCAGAATAAACCTACACGAAAAAAATGGATCCAATGCCTTAAAAATTGCAAAAATGCCCACAAAGTCATAAAATATTTGTCAGTAAAATATTGAAAACTACTTAGACGTATAAAACAGAACAGAACATTTTTGCGATTTTTAAGACACTGGGTGCACTTTTTTCGGGTAGGTTTGTTTCGCATTTTTTCTCCTATTCAATATCTATAACTTTGCTTCAGTGACAAAAGAGATATTCCGTACGGTATACCTAGACAAAAATATAGAAAAAGTGCAAAAAAATTCACCTTCAGCAAAAAAAAATCGTATGGCCATTAAATTATTAATTGAGCCAACGTGGCTACTTTCATGTCCAATTCTCAGAATTAAGTCCTAAATCAATGAGCTGAAAAATGCTGTACTGTTTTATATAAGTTGGTATCAATCTCAAGTATAAACGCAGTCGTCTTGGGTTCAATTCCCATCAGATAATAAACAAAATATAAAAAATACTTTGTTGACTATTTGGATAATATTGCCTCTCTACCACACACTGGGAAAATGATCAGATTTGAATATATGAAAGGCAGAGAAAGCACTGAATAATCTGTAGATATTCTAGCCAATTCTAGGAAATAACAATCAGTCTTTATAACTGATGTATACCCCTGTTCACAATAGGAGGGTTAAAAGCAGATTATGTTGATTGATTATGTTGTCTATCAAAAGTGCTATCATTTCTGCATTTTCCATAGATGTTCTTCAAATGGGCACTGTTTTCTTCGTTAGGGCACTAGCTTTCAAAAAATGGAACAAACAATTTTTTGGCAATTTTTTTCTTTTTTAATCTTTTTTTTTTTTTGAAAAAAAACATCAATTTTTTTCTAATTGTTTTAACAGTTACAAAACTTCCATCTCTACGTAATATTTAGATTTTTCTGCTCTAGTTTATAAATACCACTACCACAAAAATAGGAATTAAAAAAAAAACAAAACTAAAAGAAAACGTTTTCGTAATTTTTTTACTTTTTTAGTGTCTAGGACATCATAGTACACCAGAAAATGTTATGCACAGCCCTTCGACAAAAATGTTGTAAACTAGTGTTTGTTATTTCGCTTTTTATTCATTCATTAATGCAAGAAAATTAATATTAGTCATTCGCACTCCTAAGAAAAACCCTTGGGTGGTATGAGTAACATTAATTGATGTATTTAATATTAATCATACGCCCCTTTGTAGTTTAGCTAACAATTACTTATTTCCTTCTTTTCACTGTCCAACAAATTTAGACTTTTTGATTGGAACAGAATAGCGACCCTATAATTCTGAAAGGACATGTTTGTAGAATAAACTTATGGTCCAACTGGTCTGAGTTTTTTTTTTGCAGTGGGTCAAAGTTTTCATTTTTTGGTTGAAGGTAGCATTATACTAAATGAATAAAATGATGTAAGTTAATATCTGAGAGATTTCTTATTGTCAGAGTTACACAGTGGAATTTTATGAGGACAATTTTTGTGGAAGATCTTAACCCTCTAGCTCCCCTCTTAATGGGTTAATTTCGCCCTTTTTTCGAAAAAATTAAAAAAAGTCCTTTCAAAAACGACATGTAAGGATTAAAGTATTCTACGAAAATGTTTGCCGGAAAATTTCAGTGAGGGTCGCCAAGGACACCTTTACATATAACTAGTAAACTGTTTTTTCAAAGGTGTGCACAATCATATTACAGTTGTTATTTATCAAAAATCTTTGAAGATTTTTGTCTAAAACTTTTTTTGGAATCATATTTGTGGTACACTTTTGGGACCTTTAAATTATAATTAAATACTTCCAAAAATTTACAGTATCATATATTTAATTTATATTGAGGACATTGATTTAAAAATTTTGTAGAATTTGTCTGAAGTCACCCTATTGTTCAATGACATCGACACAATTTTTGTTTCTAATTGGCCTCGCTGTTCTTTTATGGATTTGTTTACAATTGTTTATTATTTAAATTCAGTAGGTAATCTAAATGTGTAGCGTTGGAAAAAATCTGTCCTCTCTCGTTGAACTCCAGCTGTGATCTTAGCATTATAATTCGACGATTTTTTTTTCTTATTTTATTTTGTACAATTTTATAACATAAGCAATACATACATATGTACATAAATTGATTGACATCAGGCTCTACGGCACAGATGAAATGACGAAATAATCAAATTACAGTGAAAAGTGCTGGTATGGCCAACCAGGCTAGAAACGGCGGTTGCTCGACCAGTGGACCCAGTCAAATTGCCAAAAATTATTGGGGCACACAACTGTGAGATAAGAGGCAAGAGATGGATCTTACATGACAGTATTCCGACTCTTCCCCCCCAAATCCATTAGATGACAAACCATCACAAGATATTAGCGGCAGCCACTTGATTGGTAGGCCTAACGAAATAGTTTTTCTTCTGCGAGAGAATACCCCAAGGGGAACAGTTTTACATATGGCAGGGCAAGTGGGCCTCTGAACAATTTTTATAGTCAGGCATTAAATTCGTACGGACAGAAGCATGTTTTTTTCGTCTCTTGACTGACTGTAAAAATGTTCACTGACTGCAGCCGAGGATAGATGGATGGATCTATGGCTGCTGGGATGGATGGACGGACGGAATGACGGACCATGGGGGGGGCATACAGCAATGCCATACATGCAACGTCTTTGCGTACAACGAGCAGCATGTGCAGCCAGTGTGGCAAGTGTGGCATGTTGTCATACTTGAATATTTGCATTTGCATACAGAAATGTGGAAATGTGACATGCCAGCGCCTCTTTGTTGTTGCTCCTGCTGCTACTGTTGCTTGTGACTGATGTTGATGCTGCTCTCGGTGCTGGTGCCTGCGTGCCGTTGTTGGGGCTTTGGTACAACCACAATTTACATTTTTATGAATATTTACACACATTTTTTTAAAGACATATTCACTCACAATTCAATAAATCTTTCGGAGATGTTAACGATAAATAATTATAAAATTGACAAAAAAAAATATAAATGTTCCAGATAGCAAACATATTTAACCTAAGGCAAATGGATTCCGGGAAGTGGTAAAGAAAGGATAATTACATTCTTTAAATGCTAACAAGAAAAAAGTCGTAAAAAATAAAAAAAAACATGAAAGTTGCTTAAAAAATATTCATAGAAAAGTATTACTTATTCATAGAAAAAGAATCAAATTTTCCTGAAAAAAATCATAGAAAAAATTGCTTCTTTTTTTACTTTTTCTATGAAAAAGTTGTTACTTTTTCTATGAGAAAGTTGTTGCTTTTTCTATGAAAAAGTTGTGTCTTTTTCTATGAAAAAGTTGTTACTTTTTCAATGAAAAAGTTGTTACTTTTTCTATGAAAAAGTTGTTACTTTTTCTATGAAAAAATTGTTACTTTTTCTAAGAAAAAGTTGTTACTTTTTCTATGAAAAAGTTGTTACTTTTTCTATGAAAAAGTTGTTACCTTTTCAATGAAAAAGTTGTTACTTTTCAATGAAAAAGTTGTTATTTTTTCAATGAAAAAGTTGTTACTTTTTCTATGAAAAAGTTGTTACTTTTTCTATGAAAAAGTTGTTACTTTTTCTATGAAAAAGTTGTTACTTTTTCTATGAAAAAGTTGTTACTTTTTCTATGAAAAATTTTTTACTTTTTCTATGAAAAAGTTGTTACTTTTTCTATGAAAAAGTTGTTACTTTTTCTATGAAAAAGTTGTTACTTTTTCTATGAAAAAGTTGTTACTTTTTCTATGAAAAAGTTGTTACTTTTTCTAAGAAAAAGTTTCTACTTTTTCTGTGAAAAAGTTGTTACTTTTTCTATGAAAAATTTACTATGGTTTCTATGAAAAAGTTTTTACTTTTTCTATGAAAAAGTTGTTACTTTTTCTACGAAAAAGTTGTTACTTTTTCTATGAAAAAGTTGTTACTTTTGAATGAAAAAGTTGTTACTTTTGAATGAAAAAGTTGTTACTTTTTCTATGAAAAAGTTTCTATGTTTTCTATGAAAAAGTCGATACTTTTTCTATAAAAAAGTTGATGCTTTTTCTATAAAAAAGTTGATACTTTTTCTATAAAAAAGTTGATACTTTTTCTATGAAAAAGTTAATACTTTTTCTATGAAAAAGTTAATACTTTTTCTATGAAAATGTTGATACTTTTTCCATGAAAATGTTAATACTTTTTCTATGAAAAAGTTGATACTTTTTCTATGAAAAAGTTGATACTTTTTCTATGAAAAAGTTGATACTTTTTCTATGAAAAAGTTGATACTTTTTCTATGAAAAAGTTGATACTTTTTCTATGAAAAAGTTGATACTTTTTCTATGAAAAAGTTGATACTTTTTCTATGAAAAAGTTGATACTTTTTCTATGAAAAAGTTGATACTTTTTCTATGAAAAAGTTGATACTTTTTCTATGAAAAAGTTGTTACTTTTTCTATGAAAAAGTTGTTACTTTTTCTATGAAAAAGTTGTTACCTTTTCTATGAAAAAGTTCTTACTTTTCCTTTGAAAAAGTTGTTACTTTTTCTATGAAAAAGTTGTTATTTTTTCTATGAAAAAGTTGTTACTTTTTCTATGAAAAAGTTGTTACTTTTTCTATGAAAAAGTTGTTACTTTTTCTATGAAAAAGTTGTTACTTTTTCTATGAAAAAGTTGTTACTTTTTCTATGAAAAAGTTGCTATGAAAAAGTTGTTACTTTTTCTATGAAAAATTTGTTACATTTCTATGAAAAAGTTGTTTCTTTTTCTATAAAAAAGTTTCTATGTTTTCTATGAAAAAGTCGATACTTTTTCTATAAAAAAGTTGATGCTTTTTCTATAAAAAAGTTGATACTTTTTCTATGAAAAAGTTAATACTTTTTCCATAAAAATGTTGATTCTTTTTCCATGAAAATGTTAATACTTTTTCTATGAAAATGTTAATACTTTTTCTATGAAAAAGTTGATGCTTTTTCTATGAAAAAGTTGATACTTTTTCTATGAAAAAGTTGATACTTTTTCCAAGAAAAAGTTGTTACTTTTTCTATGAAAAAGTTGTTACTTTTTCTATGAAAAAGTTGTTACTTTTTCTATGAAAAAGTTGTTACTTTTTCTATGAAAAAGTTGTTACTTTCTCTATGAAAAAGTTGTTACTTTTTCTATGAAAAAGTTGTTATTTTTTCAATGAAAAAGTTGTTACTTTTTCTATGAAAATTTTTTTATTTTTTCAATGAAAAAGTTGTTACTTTGTCTAAGAAAAAGTTGATACTTTTTCCAAGACAAAGTTGATACTTTTTCTATGAAAATGAAAAATTTGATCCTTTTTCTATGAAAAAGTTGATGCTTTTTCTATGAAAAAGTTGATACTTTTTCTATGAAAAAGTTGATACTTTTTCTATGAAAAAGTTTATACTTTTTCTATGAAAAAGTTTATACTTTTTCTAAGAAAAATTTGTTACTTTTTTTATGAAAAAGTTGTTACATTTTCTATGAAAAAGTTGTTACTTTTTCTATGAAAAAGTTGTTACTTTCTCTATGAAAAAGTTGTTACTTTTTCTATGAAAAAGTTGTTATTTTTTCAATGGAAAAGTTGTTACTTTTTCTATGAAAAATTTGTTATTTTTTCAATGAAAAAGTTGTTACTTTGTCTAAGAAAAAGTTGATACTTTTTCCAAGACAAAGTTGATACTTTCTATGAAAAGTTGTTATTTTTTCTATAAAATAGTAGTTACTTTTTCTATGAAAAAGTGTTACTTTTTCTATGAAAAAGTTGTTACTTTTTCTATGAAAAAGTTGTTACTATTTCTATGAAAAAGTTGTTACTTTTTCTATGAAAAACTTGTTACTTTTGCTATGAAAAAGTTGTTACTTTTTCTTTGAAAAAGTTGTTACTTTTTCTATGTAAAAGTTGATACTTTTTCTATGAAAAAGTTGACACTTTTCCTATGAAAAAGTTGATACTTTTTCTATGAAAAAGTTGATACTTTTTCTATGAAAAAGTTGATACTTTTTCTATGAAAAAGTTAATACTTTTTCTATTAAAAAGTCGATGCTTTTTCTATGAAAAAGCTGATACTTTTTCTATGTAAAAGTTGTTACTTTTTCAATGAAAAGGTTGATACTTTTTCAATGAAAAAGTTGATACTTTTTCTATGATGATACTTTTTCTATTAAAAAATTTGATACTTTTTCTATAAAAATTATGATACTTTTTCTATGACAAAGTTGATACTTTTTCTAAGACAAATTTGCTACTTTTTCTATGAAAAAGTTGTTACTTTTTCTATGAAAAAGTTGTTACTTTTTCTATGAATAAGTTGATACTTTTTCTATGAAAAAGTTGATCCTTTTTCTATGAAAAAGTTGATCCTTTTTCTTTAAAAAATAGATACTTTTTCTATAAAAAAGTTAATACTTTTTCTCTGAAAAAGTTAATACTTTTTCTATGAAAAAGTTGATACTTTTTCTATGAAAAACTTGTTACTTTTTTTATGAAAAAGTTGATACTTTTTCTAGGAAAATGTTGATACTTTTTCTAGGAAAATGTTCATACTTAAATTTATGAACATTTCTTTAGAAAATTCTTTTCTATGTTGTATTTATTTTCCCCAAATTATTTGCACCTCCCTCCTCATTTCCATCATTAAATTTGTAAGCATTAGTTATTCGATGTTTTTTTTATTTGCCTATTTAAGGAGTTGTCAGTTGTTATTAAATAGGCAAGTGAGCGAAAAAAACGACGACGACAACGAGACGACCATTACCAAAACAAGTTTCGTTTGATGGCAAATGTTATTTATGGCCCAGTGGATTTAACATATTAACTGGTTTCAGCCGTGAAGTATCTTTGGCGTCTCATAAAAAGGTGTCAAATTGACAATAAGTGGTTTTTATATTAAATGCCCAACAACTCTAACTCCAACATCATCGCCATCTGCTGTCATCCATTGCAAACATAATGACGGGAAAGATACGTACGTACGGCCAAACAAAGTACGAGTATTCATCTGTGGACCATTTGATGACCACTTGGAAATTGAAATTGCGAAAAATGGTCAAGATTTTAAAGATTTCTTTGAAAAAAAACAAAAGATCACCTTTAGCACAAGTACCCCCATTGATCCATGTCAAGTGATGCGTTGTCGTCTGTCATGGGACGCATATTTTTCTCTCGTATTCAGCTGATGAAGAGGTTTTTCTCTAGAAGACAAATAAATTAAGATGTTTGGGTTTTTATTGTAGTTTTATACATTTTTTGTTGGATTGGATTTTCAAGTGTCTTAAAGAGATTCATATCAAATTCAAGTGAGTTTTTGGCAAAGCAATTAAGTTATTTGTAAGTGATTTCTGACTATACATAAATGATTGTTTGGCAATTTTGACATTTGTAATTTGTCAATGCAAATTATTGATATACAAAAAAAAATTAAGAGAAAATGAAAAAAATATGGGTAACCATTCTTCTAGGTTTTAAATATGTATTGTCAAAGACGACATCTTTAGAAGTCGACTCTTGTATGGAAGAATATCTCATCAAAGATCGACTCAAGTAGATAGGAGGACCTACAGATATATGCTTTACTGAAGAGTCAGACCTTCTCAAAGGCAGACTTTCTCCGAGGTTGACTTTACCACAGGAAAATACCTCCTCAGAGGTCAACTCGAATATAGTGGACCTACTCTAACGTCAGCACTACATAGTATGTAGGCAAACCTTCTGACAGATCGACTTCAGTATCAGCGCTTGGCTCTGGAATAGAGCACAGTCGTCGACTCTAGCATAGAATAATTACTCCTAAAAGATTCACTCTACTAGAGAGGAAGACCTCCAGAGATCTGCTTTACTAAAGAGTCAGACCTTCTCAAAAGCGGACTTCATCAGAGGTTGACTGTACCGCAGAGAAATACCTCCTCAGAGGTCGAGTCGAATATTGCGGACCTACTCTAACGTCAGCACTACATAGTATAGAGGCAAACCACAACAAAATCTTCCTCAATTTTTAAAGTGGGTCAAATCAGAGTTCTTCTCTTCCTCTTATAGTAGAATCGACCTCATGAACGCTCTTCCACTAATGGTAGAGTCGATATCATCAGAGTTCTTCCTCGACTGGCAGAATAGACTTTAGGAGAGTTCTACCTCTACATGATCACAGATCATCACAGTTCCTCCTTTATTCGTAAAGTGGACCAAATCACAGCCCTTCTCACTTGTTGACTTTAGTATCGGCGCTTGGCTCAAGAATAGAACACAGCCGTCGACTCTTGTATAGAAGAATATCTATTCACGGTTCGAATCTAGTATAAAAACGGCCCTACGCAGAGTTCAGCTCTTATATATAAATGGACCTACTCAAAGCTATACTCTAGCCGAAAGGCAATCATCCTCATGAAAAGACTTCCTCACATAAACGAAGACCTACTTAAATGGTCTGCTTCACTGCGGAGACCTGCTTCCTCAGAGGTCGACTTTCTCTGAGGTCTACTTTTATATCGAGGCGGGTCTACTCAATCGTCGGCGCTAGTTGAGTGGTACACCTTCTCAAACGTAGACTTTATTAACCGAAGTCGGTTCTGGTGTAGATGAGGATGAACTGTAGTATAGAGAAAGACCTTTTCATTGTTGTATAGAGACGATCGCATTAAGAGGTTGGTTCTATCATAGAGTCTCCTCCTTTGAAATCGACTTCCGAATATAGACGAAGACTTCCTCATAGGTCTGCTATACAGCAGATTCAGACATTCTCAGAGAACTACTATAGTATAGAGGCTATACAAATAAAATCCCCACCAAAGGACGACTCTAATGTAGAGGAGGATCTACACAGACGTTGAGTCTAGTATAAAGGCAGAACTTTTCACTGGTCGACTTTAGCATCGGACTTTGACTCTTGTATAGAGGCGGACCAATACTGACATCAACTAGATTTCTATACAGAGTAAGATTCTTGTGTAGACACGGCCCTTATCTAGTATAGAGAAAGACTACTTCAAAGGACTGTTCTACAACATAGTCGGACCTTCTCACAGATCTGCTTTAGTACATAGGCTACCATACAAAAAGTCCTCACGACTCTACATAGTAGGGTCTACTCTGACGTTGAGTCTAGTATAGAGGCAGAACTTTTCACATGTCGATTTTAGCATTGGAGTTTGACTCTGGCAAAGGGGCGGACCAATACAGATGTCAACTCGGTTCTTGTGTAGAGACGGCCCTACTCATAGACCAGTTTTAGTATAGATTCAGCCGTCTTCAGAGATCTACTCTTGCCGAAAGGCTGTCCTTTTCAGAGATCGGCTTCCTAGTACATACGATGAACTTCTCAGAGATTTACACTAGCAGAGGTCGTATCTAGTATAGAGGAAAACCTACTCAGAGGTCGCATCTAGTATTGAAGAAGATCTCTTGAGAGGTCACATCTAGTATAGAGGAAGATCTCCTCAGAGTTCAACTCTATTTATAGGACGGACCTACTCAGAGTTCGACTGTAGTATAAAAGCAAACTTACTCCGCTCTAGTAGAGAGGAAGACCTCTTCATAAGTAGACTCTAGTATAGGGGAAGACAAACTTAGAGGTCGACTCTAGGAAAATGGCAGAACTCCTTAGAGGCCTAGTCCAGTATAGAGGCAAACAACCTCAGACTAATGCCTTATATAGGCGCAGGTATTTGAGTTTTGCTCCAGGGCAAAGACAGAGTCTAGTGTAGAGGCGGATCAAAACAGACATCAACTTTAGTGCTACACAGTGATCGGTTCTTATGTGAAGACAGCTCTCAAAGGTCGGCTCTAGCATAGAGAGAGTCCTTCTCAGAAATCTAATATAACCGAGAGGAAGGTCACACCAGACATTGAGTTCCCAATATCGTCGAAGACCTTATCAAAGGTCGACTCTAGTAAAAGGACGGACTAACGCAGAGAAATACCCTAGCATAACGGCGGACCTCCACAGAGCATACAGGACGACAACCTCCGAGGTCAGCTTTAATAAAAGAACAGACCTACTCAGAGTTCGACTATAGTATAGAGGCAGACCTACTCTGGTATCGAGGAAGACCGAAGTTGACTCTTGTATAGGAGAAGATAATCTTAGAGGTCGAATCTAGAAAAAGAGCGGATCTACTTAGAGTTCGACTCCAGTATAGAGGCGGACCTGCTCTGACATCGACTCTAGTACAGAGGATGACATCCACCGAAGTCAATTCTAGGTCAGGCACAGAACTCATTAGATGTCTACTCTGGTGTAGACAAACAACCTCAGACGAATGCCTTCCCTGAGGTCAACTCTACTGCAGAGACAGAGTTTTACTATAGCATAGAGTCGAACTTACTCAGGTGTCGGCACAAGTATAGAGGAATACCCCCTCAGCATTTGACTCTAGTATAGGGGAAGATCAACTCTATGATAGAAGAAGACTTTTTGAGAAGTCGACTTTAGTAAAGGGAAAGATCTTCCTAAAACTCGATTCTAGTACAGAGGAAAACCGCCCCAGAGGTCTGGTATAATGGCGGACCTACTCAAAGTTCGACTCTATTATAAAATCGAATCTACTCAGATGTTGGCTCTGGTACAGGGGAATACTCGACTCTAGTTCGGACACAGAGCTCCTCAAAGCAATAAATGGAATTTGCCGTTCAAGCCAATCCAAGGTAGTTGATTGGTGGGGACGAGAATAAAATTGTAGCACTTTGTTTTAGGGAGGATGGAGCAAGAGGAAAGGAGGGTAGGGCAGGGAGGAGGTTAACGAAAACAAGACAGTGAAGTCATGGTAAGAAATTTAGCATGAATTGCTTGTAAAGAGGAAGACCGCCCCAGAGGTCGACTCTGGTATAACGGCAGACCTACTCAGAGTTTGACTCTAATCAGATGTTAGCTCTGGTACAGAGGAAGACTTGACGCTAGTTTAGACGCAGATCTCCTCGGAGGAGTTCTTTAGTATAGAGGCAAACCTCCTCAGCGGTCGTCTCTATTATAAAAACGGACCTACTCAGAGCTAGTCGCTAGTATTCAGCAGGCCTACAAAGAGGTCGACTGTATTATAGAGGCGGACCTATCCAAAGGTCGACTGTAGTAAAGAGTAGACTCTGTTATAGTGGTGGACCTATTTAGACAATTGATTCTAGTGCATAGACAGAGCTACTCAGATGTATAATCTATATACTATTAATATAGAGATGTACCTATTTAGAGGTCTACTGTAGCTTTTCAGCTGTACTCTAGTATTGAAGAGGAATTTCTTCTCAGAGATCGGCTCTAATATAAATAAGTTCATTCTAAGAGGTCGGATCTGGTATAGTCAAGGCGGACCTACACAGAAGACGGCTCCATTCTAAACTATGCTAAGCGCAAAAAGGTAGTTTTTCAGGAGAGGCGATCAAAGTTTGATGATTTTTTCAAATTTGTGTGGAATTCCCTTATAATCGTAATTCCTCAAAATGCAAATGACCTGTACTGTTTTGTGAATAACTTTTGATTGGGTAGACACCATATTTTGAGTGAATATAATTTGCAATATTTAGAAATTAAAAATTGAATCTCCCTAAAAACATGCTAAGTCGACTAAGCATGTTTTCGAATGGACGTATCGATATAAAGGTGGTTTTACTTAATGTTAGACTGATATAAAGCCGGATCTACTCATAGGTCGGCTTTCTAATAGAGGCAGACTCCCTCAGAGCTCTACTGCAGTATAGAAGAGGAAAAGCTTCTCAGAGGTCGTCTCTATTAAAAAACTGACCTAGTACTTGGCTCTAGTATACAGCGGGCCTACATAGAGGTCGACTCTATTATAGAAGCGGACCTATTCAGAGGCCGACTGTAATACAGAGGAGACCCTCTTGTAGGAGCGGACCTATTCAGACAATCGATTCTAGTGCATAGACGGAGTTCCTCAGATGTATGCTCTAGTACAGAGGCAGTCCTACTCGAAGGTAGATAAATACTGTGACGGAACTACTCAAAGTCTACTGTAGCCCTTCAGCTCTACTCTAGGATTGAAGAGGAATTTCTTCTCAGAGATCGGCTCTAATATAAATAAGTATAAGTACATTTCCAGAGTTCGGATTTAGTATTGATAAATACATTGCCAGAGATATACTCTAATCTCAAGACGGAACTACACAGAATTCGGATCTAGTATAGAGGCTGTTCTACTCAATGTTAGACTAAGACAGAGATGGACTTCCCCAGAGTTCTATGCTAGTGTGGAAGAGGACTATAATATTTATGGGACTAGAATATAGAAACGGACCTACTCATAGGTTGGCTTTAGTATAGATTTAGATCTACTCTGTGGTTCTAATATAGAGGCGAACCTACTCAGCGTTAGATGAATGTCTCAATCTAAAGCTATGTGATTCTACCCTAAAAGTCTCTATATCTGCAGAACTTGAGCAAATATAGAAATTACAAGAATATCTTGTTGCAATTGCTTCAGACTACATACAATATTCCTCTTTTCGCCTTCTGCCATTTTTTCATTCCAATTCAATTATTTGCCATCAAAAGTAATCACATTTCTTGCGTTCTTTTGATACTACTTCAACGAATTTAAATTATTTTCAAATTTCATTTTATTGCCTTTTCGAAATGAATATTTGTTCCATCTCAACCACCAACCCTCCTAGGATCTCCTCAACAATCCATAAAAAAAACCCTTTTAGGAATCCGGGAAAGATGGAAATGTAGAACAGAAAACATTGATATTACTCCCATAATTCTCTTTATGGGAGTTTTTAAAGGAACGTCACCCACGTAAAAAAAACAGATAGCGATTACTAAACGGGCTGTTGCTGCTGCTACTACTCCTTTCCCGAAAGTTCAATACGATTACGGATGATGCTGCTGCCATTTCTTTTGGGTCTCATCCATTCCCAATGGGTGTGGAGGAGTTACAGCCTCTGTCTGTCTGCATGGAGGATCCCTGCTGCTCTCCATAAATAATCATTTGCAATTTACCCGAATAAATGGAATTTGCCGTTCATGCCAATCCAAGGTAGTTGATTGGTGGGGACGTGAATAAAAATGGTAGCACTTTGTGTTAGGGTGGATGGAGGAAGGGGAGAGGAGGGCAGAACAGGGAGGAGGTGAGAGAACGAAAACAAGCCAGTAAAGTCATGTTTAGCGGTGGCAAAGAAATGAACTGAAAATAAATATAAATAAGCAAATTGCCATGAAGGAGCGAGTAATCGACGAGAACAAATTCGAACATGACACATATCTACAACTCTAGACTCCAAGTACACTAACACACACCCAAAGATACATTTGACTTTTCGAACAAATCCTTAAATACCCAGCGAATGTTAAACCAAACAATCATCGATATGTTCCATACACCTCCACTCCCTGCGAGAGGAGAAGTCATCTTCCATTGCCACTAAGTCATCAACAACATCGTCATCATCATCAGAATCTTGATCATTGCCATAATCATTGGCAACCTCGTCAGGTTTATCAGAGTTAACGTTACGATTGAACCTCCTCTTGTTCCCTTGTGTTGTTTTTCTTCTTCAGGAAGGTGGAATTATTGAAGTTTGTTGCAATAAAAAACGACATCTTCTTTGGCAAAAGGAACCCAAAACGTCAAGGGAAGAATGTTTATATTTTACATTAGATATAATGTACGACTATATCGATGTTGAGAATGATGATTATATTTTTTTTCGTGATATGCCAACCAAACGACAAAAACAACATATGTTCTGATTATTTGTAATATTGATAAAAAAAATAGGCTGTGACCGTGGAGGAGTGATGAATAGGATGATGATTGGGATTGGGATTCAGTTAATTCTAGTATCGAGGCAGACCTACTCAGCGGTTCACCCCAGTATCGAGGTCGACTATCGTATAGAGGAAGACCTACTAAGAGCTGGACTTTAGCAAAGACGAAGACCTCATCATAGGTCGTGTCGAGTATAGAAGATGCAGACCCACTCAGGGTTTTATAGTAGTATGAGGTCATACGGCCGAGGTTGACTCTCGTATAGAGAAAGATCTTTTCAGAGGTCGACTCTAGATAAGATGAAGATCTGCTCATTGGTTGCTTCAATATAGGCGAAGGCCTATTCAGATATCGTTTTAATTACATACTCGTATAAACCCTATTCAGAGGTCGAATGTAATATAGGAGAAACCTTCTCAGAGGTTGACTCTAATAAAGGGGTGAACCTTCTCAGTCTTCGACACTCGTATAGATGGAAACTTTCTCCAAGATGAGGCGATACCTACTCAGCGTTAGATTAATGTCTCAATCTAAAGCTATGCGACTATCCCAAAAAGTCTCTTTATGTGCAGAACTTGATCAAATATCCAAATTAGAAGAATATCATAAAGTTGCTTCAGGCTAACGAAAGATGGACAGAAATCGGCACCTGCAGAGTAGCTAGACAAATCTGGCCAAGGTATGACCTGAGAAGATCAAAATATCTCCTCGCACTAGAGAGGCAAAGATTGTCTACGTTAGTATCAGTTCTGACGGGACACTGCTTGATCGGCGAACACGCCAAAAGATTGGGTATTGACTCTAATGACTTCTGCAGAAGCTGTGGAGATGAGGAAGAAGTGGAGAGCATTGAGCACTTGCTATGCGACTGTCCCGCTCTGAGTAAACGACGACTGGACATACTGGGGTCGGCTTTTCTAGGCAGCCTAACAGATCTTTCCAGTACCGATATTCGTAATATCGACAAATTTGTATATCAAACAGGTTGGTTTCGATGAGGGGCATTTCAGCCCGTGGTAACACTAGGGACCTAAACTGGTCTATGTGAGCTTGTATAAAAAATACGGCTGCCACCCTAACCTAAAACCTAACATAAAACCTGCTTCAGGCTATATAAAATATTCCAATTTTGTTCTCTTTTCGCCTTCTCCCAGATATACCCATCGTTATCTATAAATATATCCCCTCCGCATCGCTATAGACTGATGCTGTAATTCATTACCATTTTAGTTACTCAACCGGCCTCTGGGTATCATCGGCAGATATCTTTGCTTGAATCCTGATGTCATTTGTTATATATATATATAGATCTTCCCTATTCTTAAAATTAATGTCATTTGATGAGGCTAGAGATCTAACTGCTCAGAAGAATAGGTCATATCAGAAGAATTGCTGAGAGAAGTCGCACCTGCAGCAGAAATCTTGTTAGGGATCTTAACTGATAATGTAGCTGTAGAATTGGTGCTTGGGTCATAGTATAAGATCTGCTGGGCTTAAATATGCACTCCATTTACTTATCCTTCAGGTTACGTACTCCAGTAATGACTAAGGGTGAGATCAACTCCGGCATTTAAAAGGTTTTGGGATTATGAAAGATCTTTTCCTTTCGCCTGAGAAATACTGTTAGGACTGTCAGAAATATTGCCGCGAACACATTTTCCGCACCTGCAGCTATGATGAATTCATGTCAGGGATTTTAATTGATTTTGTAGCTGTGGAAGAAGAACTGCTGGGCTTAAATATTCACTCCGTCGATTGGTCATCCAGATTAGCCATAGTAGTAATGCCTAAGAATAGAGTCAACTCTGGCATTTAAGAAGCTTTAGGATTATAAACGGTCTTTCTAGATCTCCTGAAAAATACTGTTAGGACTTCCAATTTTACATAACTGATTCACAGGTCCTTTCAGAAGAATGGCTGCGCTCAGAGCTTTCGCACCTGCACAGGGCTGAGATCATGTCACAGATCTTAATTGATCATGTATCCCAGAGTAAATTGCTGAGCTGTTAAATTGAAACTCAGGACTCATTAGCAGAACTGCGGGGCATAAATATTCTTTCCATCAACTAGTCATCCAGCCAAGCTGCAGCAGTAATAACTAGGGATGGGATCAACTCTAGGATTTAAAAGTCTTTAGGTTTATGCCAGGTATTTGCTAATCTCGTGGTAAACACTATTAGGACTTCCACAGCAAAATAATGTTTTTAATTTTACTCAACTGCATCGCAGTTTCTATCAGAAGTTTTGCCACTATAACATATTTCGTACCTGCAGCAGGGTTGAGATCTTGTCAGGGATTTTAATTGATTCGGTAGCTGTAGAATTTGTACTCAGCTCATAGTGAAGAACCGCTGGGCTTAAATATTCCGCGGTTAGATACAAATTTTACACAAATGCTTCGCAGTTTCTATCAGATGTTTTGCCACGATAACAAATTTCTCTCCTTCGGCAGTTGCATTCATGTCAGGGATCTTAATTGATTTTGTTGCCCTAGAATTTGTGCTCTTGGTGCTAGAAGAACCGCTGGGCTTAAATATTCATTCGATCAACTAATCATACATGCTACGCACATCAGTAATGACTAGGGATAGGATCAACTCCTGGGTTTAAAATCTTTAGGGCTATGGAATATCTTTGCAAATCTCCTGAGAAAAACTGCTAGGAATTCCGGAGCTAGATACTTGTTCTAATTTTACATATTTGCTTCGCAGGTCCTATCAGAAGAATTGCCGCGATCTCAAATGTCACCTCGGCAGCTGTGATGAGATCATGTCAGAGATCTTAATAGATTTTGTCGCTGTAGAATTGGTACTCAAGCCTTATTGGAAGTACTTCTGGGCGTAAATATTCTCTTCGTCAACTAGTCATCAAAATTACCCACAGCGATACTGACTAAGGATGGGGTCAACTGCGGCATTTAAGAAGCTTTAGGATTATGGAAGATCTTTGAAGATCTACTGAAAAGTACTATTAGGATCTCCGCAGCTAGATACCAGTTCCAATTTTACATAACTGCTTCGCAGGTCCTATCTAATCAAACCTGCAGCTGGGATGTGATGTTGCTAGGGATCTTAATCGATTCTGTAGCTGTAGAATTGGTACTTAGGTCATAGTAGCACATCTCTTGGGCTAAGATAATCAACCCGTCAACTAATCCTAATCGCCAAGATGCTACAGATGCTTAAAAAGGTTTATGGAATATATATGCTGATCTCGTGAGAAATACTGTTATGATTACATCTTATAGTCATGGGCTATAGTTCAAGACCCATCACAGACTATCTATATGGAGTCATACTAAGAATTTCTATAGCTTTAAATTAGCACAATTCCTACTCCGCGGGGTTCTTCTAATCAAACTTTTAGTTTCCCTTCCTACTCGTATTCCCAAAAGCTTATTTCAGCTTAGAGTTTCAGAATTGCCCTATAGGATATATAGAATTACTCCACCGGACTTTCCACGGAACTTCTATCTTTAGCTATAAATCCTTCCCCATGTTCTCAAAGTCTTAAGTCACTTTACAGTTGCAGGATCGTTGTACAGGTCTCTTCAAAGAATTGCAAATGACGAATTTCCTCGCGACTAACTACAGATCTTCCCTTCCCGCATTTTCTCAAGAATTTTCATAAGAGGAACTGGTGTGGTTTGATTTTCTATTAACCTTCCGGTCTCTCAGTGATCCAAATAATGTTTGTACCGTGCTATGATCTTGTTATAATCATGTATACTTTTTTATATATTTCTTGACCTCGAAACATGGCATATGTTTTTCATATTTAGAATATCTCAAAAGTCGGACTTTCTTCCCTACGTACACCTGTTAATGTTTATTCTCCCAAAGACTTGAATTACCTTTGAGTTGGAGGATCGTCCTACAGGTCCATTCAGAAGAACTGCAGTTGTCCAATGACAGATCTTTGCCTCCCATTAGAGTTACTGAATCGTCCTACAGATCCCTTCAAAACTTCAACAGCTATCGAATCTCAATTGCAGGATCATCCTACAGGTCCCTTTAGAAGTTTACACTAGTTCTTCTTCACTGGATCTTCTCAGAAAGAAAAATTTCTTCCGTCTTAGTTTAACTTAACGTGAAGTCAGTTATTGTTAGGATTTGTGACTGTTTTCTAGCAGCAGTCCTCAGGCTGTTGAGCTCGCATCATCTATCAGCTATGAACATTGCTTGTCTAAGCATTAATAGTTAGAGATGGTATTTTAGTAGCAAAACTGCACTACAAGTCTCGTCAAAAGAGTTACTGCGCACAGATCCACCCTCTGTAATCTACTGCTCTTCCCTATCAGATTCTGAGTGACAGCGGATAAAGGTCTGGGATTTTCGTAATTAAATGGGAAGTAAATTTTTAACAGGGTTTCTCATTGCATTCTAGCAGCAAACTTAAGCATTTAACAGGTCTGAAACTGATAATCTCCTATACATAGATTTTTTTTAGATCTTATCATTGTTTGTTTCAGAGTTATAGATATGTTCTACAGGTCTTACTAGATGCTTGTCTTATTAGATCAGACTCGTTTATTATGAAATTAAGACTTCTGGTTGAACCAGAAGATTAATAATTTTAGTCTTATAATTAATGTGAGGAAAGTCTTTCTTCTTTAGCGTCTTTGAAAAGTCTTCATCTATACCTATTGTCTAGGTACGGATATCTAGGTAGGATTTTTGAAGTTCTTCCTGTATTAGTCTTTACATACCCCCCTGAAATTTGTATCTAGTACTGGATACTTCTATTCGTTTATGGTCTGATATTCAGCAAGTTTCATTAGTACAATAAGTTCTTCTTTCCTGAATCCTTACCAGAAGGTTCATTTTGAATTCTTTACATTAATCACAGAGCTGTCTAGGAATTATCTACTATGTACGATTATCTGACTTATCTCCCTTGACATTACTGAGGAGTATTAGGTTATGAATAATCCTTTGGCTAGCAGGATGAGTTTGCGGTTCTACCAATTTAAAATAAGTTGATAGTATTCATCTCTTAGGATCCACATGAGATCCTACCAATTAAATAAATTCAGGATATTGGAGTTTAAGATACATTTTACTTTATGTACTTCAAATCCAATGAGATGTGTTCTTTCCCAGATATTTCTGTCCCTAAGTTCAGTATTGACTTCATCTTCGAAATGGCTTCCAAATTCGAGATAATTGTACCATATAAGTGCCTCATTTCTTTATTCTGTCACAGTTTCTCTGTAGTCGATACTTCGTATCCAGTTGCAATTGATCGATCACGGCCGATGTTGTTGACACTTCGTAGTTCATCATGAATCCGCCATTGAGGGGATTTCAGATGTCTTTGTCGATAGGTCTATTGTACTTTCCTATCCTGATCTTTCATAAACTCTGGCAGATATTGAATTGCAGATAGATACATAGAGATAACTATATACGAATTCAGTAGATATCTAGATAACTGTGCTTCAGATCCTTCAGCTCCTTTAATCAATGTCCAACACCTTGTTTGCCATTCTGCAACACCCTTTCCTCGTTGATGTAAAAACTCATGTTTTGATCCCTTTTTTTCTCCTCTTCCAACATCTTTTCCTCACGATGACGACCGGCAACGGTGATGATAACGTTAACAAATCATAAGAACATAAAATTACAACAAGATAACAGACCAGCCATGGAGGAAAGGGGGAAAACAAATAAAATTATTGCTTTGGCAACCGTTTCCGTGCGACAGCAAGTTTGGCATATCGTCCCTATTTCTAACTACCGATGGTAAAATAATCTTTGTAATGATGATGGGGGACACATCAAATTGCGATGAGATGCTTGGCTGGCCGGGCTGGTTTGGGTCTCGAATAAACTAAACTAAATTGAACATTTAAATTACCCTTGCTCTGAGTCTTTGGGAAAAGTGTCCAGTAGCCTGAGCTCGGAGCTCCCATATAGGAGCTAGACAAAAAAATAGCTAAAGCAAAGCCCAAAAAAGCTGATGCACAGAAGACCAAATAAAAACAAGTCCGTCTCAGTCGACAAGCAAATAGATACACTAAAATCATTGACTTCATGTCCTGACTACTTGCCTTCAGAAATCCACACAAGAGTAAGAGAGTGGAGTGGTCTACGTTCAATGGCGCAATGCAAGGCTGACTGACTGACTGGCTGGGTTGAATACCTGCCTGTTTGTCGGTCGGTCGGTCTGGTTAGTTGAAGGAGCCAACCTTTAAATTGGCTTAGGCTATGTTTAGACTACTATGTCTATATCTTTGCAACTTGTTACTGTTTAAACAACAATTGCTGGGCGGCAGACATGTAAAAGCTGCAGCCGTAAGGCAAATTAACCAGAGATGTGGCAAATAAAGTTTTTAGAAGGGGAGCTATTCAAAAGAGGGAATATAACATAAAGTACTTTAAGCAACGATGACTGAGCTGCAGTCTCTTACAAAATAGAAAATTGTTAAGGGAATATTGGAATATTTTTTCTTGCACAAAATTGTTGGTCAGTTTTCAGTCTATTTTAGGACAATTTTCACACAGAACATTTTTGGCACAATTTTATTAAAGAACATTTTTGGGTAAAATTTTTTTGTAGAAAATTTTTGCCACAAATTTTCTTATAAAAAACTTTTGGGACACATTTTCTTACAGAACATTTTTGGAACAAATTTGCTTATAGAAAATTTTGGCACAAATTTGCTTAAAGAAAATTTTGGGACAAATTTGCCTATAGAAAATTTTGCGAGAAACTTTCTTATAGAAAATTTATGGGACAAATTTTATTATAAAACATTTATGGGACAAAATTTCTTATAGAAATTTTTTTGGACAAATTTTCTTATACAATATTTGTGGGGCACATTTTCTTCTGGACAAAATTTTTAGAATATTATATGGAAAATTTTTGGGAACAATTTTCTTATAGACACAACAATTTTCATATAGATAAAATTTTAAGAGAAATTTTCTTATAGAAATAATTTGGGACAAATTTCCTTATAGAAAATTTTTGGAACAAACTTTCTTACAGAAAATTGTTTGGACAAATTTTCTTATAGACAATTTTTGGGACACATTTTCTTACAGAAAATTTTTGGGACAAATTTTCTTGCAGAATATTTTTGGGACAAATTTTCTTACAGAAAATTTTTGGGACAAATTTTCTTACAGAAAATTATTGGGAAAAATTTTCTTACAGAAAATTTTCGGGGCAAATTTTCTTACAGAAAATATTTGGGACAAATTTTCTAACAAAAAATTTTTGGGACATATTTTCTAATAGAAAATTTTTGGGACAAATTTTTTTATAGAAAATTTTTGATACACATTTTCTTATAGCAAATTTATGGGACAAATTTTCTTATAGCAAATTTATGGGACAAATTTTATTACCGAAATTGTTTGGGACAAATTTTCTTATAGAAATATTATGGGACAAATTTTCTTATAGAAAATTGTTGGGACAAATTTTCTTATAGAAAATTGTTGGGACAAATTTTCTTATAGAAAATTGTTGGGACAAATTTTCTTATATTTATGGGACAAATTTTCTTATAGAAAATTTATGGGACAAATTTTCTTATAGCAAATTTATGGGACAAATTTTCTTAACGAAATTGTTTGGGACAAATTTTCTTATAGAAATATTATGGGACAAATTTTCTTATAGAAAATTGTTGGGACAAATTTTCTTATAGAAAATTGTTGGGACAAATTTTCTTATATTTATGGGACAAATTTTCTTATAGAAAATTTATGGGACAAATTTTCTTATAGAAAATTTATGGGACAAATTTTCTTATAGAAAATTTACGGGACTAATTTTCTTATAGAAAATGTATGAGACAAATTTTCTTATAGAAAATCTATGGGAAAAATTTTCGTATAGAAAATTTATGGGACAAATTTTCGTATAAAAAATTTATGGGACAAATTTTCGTATAGAAAATTTATGGGACAAATTTCGTATAGAAAATTTATGGGACAAATTTTCGTATAGAAAATTCATGGAACAAATTTTCTTATGGAAAATTTATGGGACAAATTTTCTTATAGAAAATTTTTGGTACAAATTTTCTTACAGAAAATTGTTGGTACAAATTTTCTTACAGAAAATTGTTGGTACAAATTTTCTTATGGAAAATTTTTGGTACAAATTTTCTTACAGAAAATTGTTGATACAAATTTTCTTACAGAAAATTGTTGGTACAAATTTTCTTATAGAAAATTTTTGGTACAAATTTTCTTATAGAAAATTTATGGGGCAAATTTTCTTATAGAAAATTTATGGGGCAAATTTTGTTATAGAAAATTTTTGTGACAAATTTTCTTATAGAAAATTTATGGTACAAATTTTCTTATAGAAAATTTATGGTACAAATTTTCTTATAAAAAATTTTTGGTAGAAATTTTCTTATAGAAAATTTTTGGTACAAATTTTCTTATAGAAAATTTCTGGGACAAATTTTCTTATCGAAAATTTATGGGACATATTTTCTTATAGAAAATGTATGGGGCAAATTTTCTTATAGAAAATTTATGGGATAAATTTTCTTATAGAAAATTTATGGGACAAATTTTCTTAAAGAAAATTTATGGGAAAAATTTTTTTATAGAAATTTATGGGACAAATTTTCTTATAGAAAATTTATGGGACAAATTTTCTTATAGAAAATTTGTACCAAAAATTTTCTATATTTTGGTACAAATTTTCTTATAGAACATTTTTGGTACAAATTTTCTTATAGAACATTTTTGTTACAAATTTTCTTATAGAACATTTTTGGTACAAATTTTCTTACAGAAAATTGTTGGTAAAAATTTTCTTATGGAAAATTTTTGGTACAAATTTTCTTACAGAAAATTGTTGGTACAAATTTTCTTACAGAAAACTGTTGGTACAAATTTTCTTACAGAAAATTGTTGGTACAAATTTTCTTATAGAAAATTGTTGGTACAAATTTTCTCATAGAAAATTTTTGGTACAAATTTTCTTATAGAAACTTTTGGAACAAAATATTTTGTAGAAAATTTTTGGGACAATTTTCTTAAGACCACTTTTCAGACAATTTTCTTAATTTAAATAAATGTCTTATAGAAAATATTTTTAGGATAATTTTTCTAAAATATATTATGGACAATTTCTGGGACAGGTATCTAACAGAAAACTTTTTCGCAAAATGTTCTTTAATATAATAAACCCTTCTTTGAGCCACTACCTTATTTCTTGTTCTTATTCCCTGGTTCCCTGGTTCCCTGGTTGACTACTCATTCATATTCATGTTTTAGTCTCAGTCTCCTTGGTCTTCTTTTTGTTGCTTGAGCTGATGATGTCTCTGCTGATGTGAGGTGTATAGGTATGTATGTGTGAGAGTTTGTTTGATGGTGGCCATCGTTAGGCTTAGTCCTGTTATAGGTGCATTTTAAGTGGCCTAAGGGCCACTTTTATCAGCTCTACTTTACTTGTCTGCAATTGCAATTTTATCAAAGTAATCTGCTTAGGGTTTGTATCCAACCAACATCACCTTCTTCACTGCTCTTGCTGGTCCTGCCCTACCTCACTGTCCTCTTGAGCTGTAGCAATTTGGGAAATGCTGTCAAAGACACCACACACACCCGCTCAGATAAAAGGACATGCATCAAATGCATACGCACCTCATACCTGTACATATTCACACTTTTTCTTGTGGAGAATTATGTATGCAATGTTTGCTTAAATACTTTAACATAAAAAAAAACATCTGAGGGAAATTTTTAATTTCTCTACTCGTTGTCAGATTATGTGTGTTTTTTTCTGCTTTGTTTCAAAGGAGGTTATTATCTTGTAGGAAATTATTTCAGAAGAGAGTCCGGGGGCAAATTCTCTTTAAAGCTTAAGAAGCAGTTAACCTTTCATTAGGGGACATTTATTATTAACTTTGAAAAGTAACGACAGAGTAGAGGAGGCTCGCCCTACCACAACCCTTAAAGATTCATGGTTTTTGCATTTATATCTTCTTAATATTAATTAAAATTTTTCTTTTATTATTTTTCAGGTCATTTCTGTTCAGCAAGGTAAGGTAAGTGTATCCTTATATTATCCATATTCCAATAAAATTTGGCACAAAGAAAACGAATTGGAATTTCAAATTTATTAATTTTGAATTTTTGGAACAATTTTCTTGTTTAAATTTATGGGATTACTGGACAATTTTCTAATAGAAATATTAACTCATGATAATCGCTACTGTGAAATATTTTTTTATTGACTGAAATATTTAAGAGTAAAGAAATCTAAATGGTCTACGTGATCATGGAACTTTTACAAACCTCCATTACGTCACTTGTAATATGACTGCTCCGCGAGTTCCTGGAAATCCAGTAAATCTAGTCCACTTATTTCTTAACAATATTCAATTTATTCAGTAGCTAATGAGGAAGTGTATATTCACTGAAAAAACAATCACCCTCATTACCAGTGGATACTATTCCATGATTTTTATGGAAATCTCAACATCGCACTAACGTCTCAAACAAAAAATTACAAAATTTTCCAAGAAACTGATTTCCATCATAAAAAAGGAGAAAACCGCTCATTCAGTAAATAAGAACAACGTGAGTTCACAAATTAACTCTTGCCACAAGACACAAGACTACCAGAGACTGGTCCAACCATTGCCCACCATAGGATGGCTCTGGGTTCTTCTACTAAATCTCAAACAACACCATGGATTGCTTTGATGCGTCTTCCATGGTCTGTTTGTCAGACCATGTCATGGCATTACACCCTCGCTCTGCTTTCATTCAATGTTTTTCCTTCAATGTTTATTTATTTGTATTTATTTTCCAGTCAATATAAACGTCGTGAATATAATCAGTAAACATTGGAGGAACAAGGCAGCAGCGGAACAAATTCAAGTATATATATTAACAACAACAACGGCAAGAAAATAAAAATCAAAAATAAATAAACTCTGGGATAAATTAAATAGAAAAATATATATATACTCGTATTGAAGATGTTAGATGGCAGCTAAAACTTGAATGGAGTGGGTACTAGAAAATCTTAAGTGATACAAAGACAAGTAGCAAATCAAAAATACCCCCTCAAAATAGACCAGAAAATATTTTCTAATATAAAATTAATTCCAACAATTTGCTTTAAGATTAGTGCCTAAACAGATTTTTTTTCTAGTTTCAGAAGAATCCAAATAAAAAATGAAACAGTCGCAATAATAAAAAATATATATGTATATGTATACTCGTATATACCAAATACTATTAGAATTAGAATTATTGATTCAGACCAAAAACAGCCAAAAATTACCACAAGATTTCCAGGATGGATAAGGATATTTTGTTTAATATTTTTATTAAAATTAAGCCCCCTTCTCTATACTGAAAGGGGCTGAAAATTTAACGAATTTAAATTTCGATAACAAAATTTATTAAAAATATACTTGTTTATTTTATCCTGTAAACATGAAAATTTCAAATAATTATAGAAATTATTTCGATAATTTATTATGGAAATTATTTCGATAATTTTATGCAGAAATTATATCGATACTTTTTTATAGAAATTATTTCGATACTTTTTAATAGAAATTATTTTGATAATTTCTTTAAAACTTATTTCGATAAATTATTACAGAAATTATTTCGATAATTTATTTAGAAATTATTTCGATAAATTATTTTAGAAACTATTTCGATAAGTTTTTATAGAAATTATTTCGATAAATTATTATAGAAAATATTTTGATAATTTCTTTAGAAATTATTTCGATAATTTCTTTAGAAATTATTTCGATAATTTCTTTAGAAATTATTTCGATAATTTCTTTAGAAATTATTTCGATAATTTCTTTAGAAATTATTTCGATAATTTCTTTAGAAATTATTTCGATAATTTCTTTAGAAATTATTTCGATAATTTCTTTAGAAATTATTTCGATAATTTCTTTAGAAATTATTTTGATAATTTCCTTAGAAATTATTTCGATAATTTCTTTAGAAATTATTTCGGTAATTTATTACAGAAATTATTTCGATAATTTATTATAGAAAACAGTTCGATAATTTATTATATAAATTATTTCGATAATTTATTATAGCAATTATTTCGATAATTTACTATGTATAGAAATTATTTCGATAATTTATTATAGAAATTAATTCGATAATTTATTATAGAAATTATTTCGATTATTTATTATAGAAATTATTTCGATAATTTTTTAAAAAAAATTATTTCGGTAATATATTATAGAAATTGTTTCGGTAATTTATTATAGAAATTATTTCGATAATTTATTATAGAAATTATTTCGATAATTTATTTTAGAAATTATTTCGATAATTTATTATAGAAATTATTTCCATAATTTATTATAGAAATTATTCAATAATTTATTATAGAAATTATTTCGAAAATTTATTATAGAAGTTATTTCGATAAATTATTATAGAAATTATTTCGATAATTTATTTTAAGAATTATTTCGATAATTTATTTTAAAAATTATTTCAATACTTTTCTATAGAAATTATTTCGATAATTTATTTTAAAAAGTATTTCAATACTTTTTTATAGAAATTATTTCGATAATTTCTTTAGAAATTATTTAGACAATTTCTTTAGAAATTATTTCGATAATTTCTTTAGAAATTATTTAGACAATTTCTTTAAAAATTATTTCGATAATTTAATATAGAAATTATTCAATAATTTATTATAGAAATTATTTCGAAAATTTATTATAGAAGTTATTTCGATAAATTATTATAGAAATTATTTCGAAAATTTATTATAGAAGTTATTTCGATAAATTATTATAGAAATTATTTCGATAATTTATTTTAAGAATTATTTCGATAATTTATTTTAAAAATTATTTCAATACTTTTTTATAGAAATTATTTCGATAATTTCTTTAGAAATTATTTAGACAATTTCTTTAGAAATTATTTCGATAATTTATTTTAGAGACTATTTCGATAATTTTTTATAGAAATTATTTCGATAAATTATTATAGAGAATATTTCGATCATTTCTTTAGAAATTATTTCGATAATTGCTTTAAAAATTACTTCCATAATTTCTTTAGAAATTATTTCGATAATTTCTTTAGAAATTATTTCGATAATTTCTTTAGAAATTATTTCGATAATTTCTTTAGAAATTATTTCGATAATTTCTTTAGAAATTATTTCGATAATTTCTTTAGAAATTATTTCGATAATCTCTTTAGAAATTATTTCGATAATTTCTATAGAAATTATATCGACAATTTATTATAGAAATTATATCGAATATTTCTTATAGCAATTATTTCGATGATTTATAGTAGAAATTATTTCGATAATTTATAGTAGAAATTATTTCGATAATTTATAGTACAAATTATTTCGATAATTTATTATAGAAATTATTTCTAAAATTTATTAAAGATATTCGATAAATTATTATAGAAATTATTTCGATAATTTATTATAAAAATTATTTCCATAATTTTTTGCAGAAATTATTTCGATACTTTTTTATAGAAATTATTTCGATAATTTGTTACAGAAATTATTTCGATGATTTAGTATAGAAGTTATTTCGATAATTTATTACAGAAATTATTTCGATAATTTAGTATAGAAATTATTTCGATAATTTATTACAGAATTTATTTCGATAATTTTTTATAGAAATTTCTTCGATAATTATAATACAAATTATTTAAATAATTTATTATAGAAATTATTTCGATGATTTATTACAGAAAATATTTCGATAATTTATTATAGAAATTATTTTAATAATTTATTATAGAAATTTATTCGATAATTTATTAAAGAAATTATTTCGATAATTTATTATAGAATTAATTTCATAATATATATAGAAATTATTTCGATAATTTTTTATAGAAATTATATCGATAATTTTTTGTAGAAATTATATCGATAATTTTTTGTAGAAATTATATTGATAAGTTAGTATAGAAATTATATAGATAGATATTATTTCGAAAATATATTGTAGAAATTATTTCGATAATTTCATATAGAATTTATTTCGATAATTTATTATAGAAATTAATTTGATAATTTATTATAGAAATTATTTCGATAATTTATTATAGAAATTATTTCGATAATTTCTTTAGAAATTATTTCGATAATTTCTTTAGAAATTATTTCGATAATTTCTTTAAAAAATATTTCAATAATTACTTTAGAAATTATTTCGATAATTTCTTTAGAAATTATTTCGATAATTTTTTTAGAAATTATTTCGATAATTTCTTTAGAAATTATTTCGATAATTTATTATAGAAATTATTTCGATAATTTATTATAGAAATTATTTCGATAATTTATTATAGAAATTATTTCGATAATTTATTATTGAAATTATTTCGATAATTTATTATTGAAATTATTTCGATAATTTATTATTGAAATTATTTCGATAATTTATTATTGAAATTATTTCGATAATTTATTATTGAAATTATTTCGATAATTTATTATTGAAATTATTTCGATAATTTATTATTGAAATTATTTCGATAATTTATTATTGAAATTATTTCTATTATATATAATGAAAATTAACTCGATCTTTTTATAGAAATTATATGTATAATTTTTTGTAGAATTTTTGGGATTATTTTTTATAGAAATTATTTCGATAATTTTTTATCGAAATTAATTCGATAATTTTTTATAGAAATTATTTCGATAATTTTTTATAGAAATTATTCCGA
Source organism: Eudasyphora cyanicolor (assembly GCA_963930755.1). NCBI lineage: Eukaryota > Metazoa > Arthropoda > Insecta > Diptera > Muscidae > Eudasyphora > Eudasyphora cyanicolor. Next base: position 27,770,356 of record OZ005735.1, read on the forward strand.
TAGTTTTATTTATGTTAATTTTTTATCGAAAATTAATTTCAAAATTATAACATAACTTTCTTAAAAGAAATTTTTTATAAAAATTATTTTGAAAATTCAAAATTTTTAATATAAATTATAGAAATTATTTCAACAAACTTTAGCACAAATGATTTAAAGAATTTATTATTATTTCGTTAATTTATTATAGCAATTTCGATTATTTTATTATAGAAATTATTTGGATAATTTTTTGATAGAAATGATTTAGATTTTCTATAATTTTTACAAACATCAGTCCTATTTGCATAGTTTTTTTATGATCATTTTTTCAATAATTTTCTTATAGTAACTTTTTTATAAATCAAATTTCAATAATTTTCATATCAAATTTTGAAATTTTCTTAAGTAAGATTTTTTTTGACAAATTGCTTTTGGATTGTTGTTTCGACAATTTTTTTGATAATTTTGTAGTAATTCAATAACTTTCTTTTGAAATTCCTTTCAATAACTTAAAGACAATTATTTCGATAACTTTTATATAAAAAATAATTATTTTTTAAATTTCATATAGAAAATTATTTCGATAATTTTCATATAGAAAATTTTTCGGCCATTTTTATATTGAAAAGTTATTTTTATATAGAAAATTATTTCAATAAGTTTCAGTTAGAACATTATTTCGATAAATCTCTTTGAAAATTATTCTGATTAATCTTTTTTAGAAAACTATTTCGTTAAATTTCTTATAGAAAACTACTTCTATACATTTCTTATAAAAAATTATTTTCACAATTTTAAAGTTGCAAATTATTTCGATAATTTTTATATAGAAAATTATTTTGATAATTTTCATATAGAAAATATTTGGATAACTCTCGTATAGAAAATATTTGGATAATTTTCGTACAGAAAATTAATTCAACGATTTCAAATAGAAAGTTATTTCGATAATTTTTATATTGTACATTATTTCTATGATTTTCACATTGAAAATTATTTCGATGATTTTTGTATTGAAAATTAGTTCGATAATTATCATATTGAAAATTATTTCATTTAGCAAATTATTTTCATATGTCAAATTGTTTTAATAATTTTCGTTTAAAGAATTATTTCGATAATTTTCATATTTCAAATTATTTTAATAATTTTCATATAGAAAATTATTTCGATAATTTTCGTATAGAAAATTATTTCGATAATTTTCGTATAGAAAATTATTTCGATAAATTTTCATAAAACAGTTTTCCGATCATTTTATCGATATTTATTGTATATCGATAACATTCTTTAGAATATTATATCTATAACATATTTTGGAATTTTCCATAAATTTCTGTAGAAACTTATGTCGATAACATTCTTTATATCGCTAATTTATATTGGTACTGTTTACTTTCATATAAGTAAAATGTTTGTGATAATTCTATATCTTGAGGTTTGAAGTTTTGATTTATCTTATATTATCTTATAGCACATACAAATGCGGCATAAAGTGTGCACAAACGTTTCTTTTTCGCATAAAGTTGATATCGCAAATAAATTATGACATTTATAAAAAGAACTTAAAAATTAATAACTCCATTTAAGTCGTTATATGTGAAAGCCACAGAATTATGTTTTAACATATATTTGCTTACAGAAAATTATTTCTTCATAAGTTTCTAGAAATAATAATACTATATTCTAATAACAAATTATTTCGATATAACTTTCAATAAAAAATTATTTTGAACTTATCATTCCGCCCCCGAAGCTTTAATGTTAATTACATCTTAGCCGATTGGCGAGACCTGCTTTCCATCACTGTCGTCTATTTTTCAACAGTTGTCTGTTCGTTTCTCTGTAGCCATCATATGGTGGGCGGGTTTATTGACGCTTATGCAAATGTAAGTATGTCTGTTCTGTGGTTCCCTTCGAAAGCGTTAATTATATTGACAATTTTCCTACCAATATTTATCTATGAAAATGAGTTTGAAACGATGAAGACGACGAGATGAGAATTCTCAGAAAATTTTGTTACATTTCTTCATTACTGAAATTTTGTGGACAAGACTAAAGTAAACAGTAGTGTTAGTTTTCTTAAGAAATCAATGAATAGAAATTTCCTTTCACAAAAAAAAAAATAAAAAGAAAACAGAGCCTGTCTCCCAAGAATTTTGTCATCGTTAAAAAAAACCTTTATGAATTGTAGCAATTAACACTTTAAATAATATTAACTATTCCATTTTCTCGTCTTGGGAATGCAGAGACGATAGCAAATAACTTCACCCAAAACGATTTCATAGATCTCAGAGTTTACCCAATTCTGTCATATCCACTGATAGACAGACAGACGGACGGACGTATAGACAGACATCCATCATTGGCATGGTTACAGCGCCGCCTTCACCACAATTCCTTTTGTATCCCGATTTAGTGTGGCGGCAGAGTAATGTTTGCCTTTGTTGATTTGCTATTTGCAAATCTCTTGAAACATCGCTGCGTTCAATAGCCGTTTTTCTGATATACAGGATATTTACTACAAGATTCTGTTGCATTGAATGAAACTCCCAGCTCCAATTTGCAATTGCTGCAGCAATTTCCTTTGTAAACCACGGCTGAATTGGTGGTTTGTAGCGACTACGACGATGACGACTACTACGCTGGGATAATCGTTTATCATCATCTGCCACAAGATAAACTCCGTCTCCTTCATCACACAACACATTGAATAGACAGACAGACTTCAGCAAAGCAATTTATCAATCATTCTATTAAATTTGCTCTGCACCTCCTTCCCTTTCAACTGTTGCATTTTATCTATTCTTTATATACCTCAAAGGTATTCATATAATTTTTCTCATTGATGGGTTTCTCTTTTTTTCAATTTTACATCAACCATTTCCTACAAAGTATTATGAGGTCCTTGTGAAGGCAAAGATTTAGGAGGGACATGCGAGCGAGTTCGATTACCTTAAGACAATTTTATTTGAAAATGGGGGGAAAATACTCAGCAATTCAAATATTGGAAAATATAAATTTGTCTACGTTAATATTTGCTGAAGAGCATTCGGATTAATGTTATTGTTCAGCTAAACAAATATACATAGTTATACATACAGAAAGAAGAAAGCATGACTTTCTTATAAAAATCGGCAGTAAACAATTATCTTGCAGAAACTCGACGTTCTATAAGAAAATTATTGATATTGCTTTCTAGAAGCAATTAGAAGTAATGTTCAAATTACAGTTATTACAGTTTTGGGAAGAGAACAATCGAAATAATTTTCTGGAAGAAAGTTAATGAAATAGCTTTCTACAAGAAACCTATCGAAATAAGTTTCTATAAGAAAATTATCGAAATAATTTTCTATAAGAAAACTATCGAAATAATTGGCTATAAGAAAATTATAGAAATAATTTTCTAATAGAAAATTATCGAAATTATTTCGATAACTTTCTCATAGAAAATTATTGCGATAATTTTCTTATAAAAATTATTTTAATAATTTTCTTATAAAAATTATTTTAATAATTTTCATGAGGAAATTTATTTCGATAATTTTCTTATAGAGAAAATGATTTCCATAATTTTCTTATAGAAAATGATTTCCCAAATTTTCTTATAGAAAATTAATTCAATAATGTTTTTAAAGAAAATTATTTTGATAATTTTCTTAAAGAAAATTATTTTGATAATTTATTTTCTTAAAGAAAATTATTTTGATAAATTTCTTAAAGGAAATTATTTTGATAATTTTCTTAAAGAAAATTAATTTGATAATTTTCTTAAAGAAAATTATTTTGATAATTTTCTTATAGTAAATTGATTTCGATAATTTTCTTATAGAAACTTATTTCGATAGCTTTCGATAGCTATTCTCTCATTGAATATTATTTCGACAATTTTCTTAGAAAATTATTTTGATAATTTTCTTATAGAAAATTATTTTGATAATTTTCTTATAGCAAATTATTTCGATAATTTTCTTATAGCAAATTATTTCGATAATTTTCTTATAGAAAGTTATTTAAATAATTTTCTTTTAGTAAATTGATTTCGATAATTTTCTTATTGAATATTATTTCGATAAAAAATATTTCGATAATTTTCTATAAAAATTATTTCGATAATTTTCTTATAGAAAATTATTTCGATAATTTTCTTATAGAAAATTATTTCGATAATTTTCTTATAGAAAATTATTTCGATAATTTTCTTATAGAAAATTATTTCGATAATTTTCTTATAGAAAATTATTTATATAATTTTCTTAAAGAAAATTATTTTGATAATTTATTTTCTTAAAGAAAATTATTTTGATAAATTTCTTAAAGGAAATTATTTTGATAATTTTCTTAAAGAAAATTAATTTGATAATTTTCTTAAAGAAAATTATTTTGATAATTTTCTTATAGTAAATTGATTTCGACAATTTTCTCATTGAATATTATTTCGACAATTTTCTTAGAAAATTATTTTGATAATTTTCTTAGAAAATTATTTTGATAATTTTCTTATAGAAAATTATTTTGATAATTTTCTTATAGCAAATTATTTCGATAATTTTCTTATAGCAAATTATTTCGATAATTTTCTTGTAGCTAATTATTTCGATAATTTTCTTATAGAAAGTTATTTAAATAATTTTCTTTTAGTAAATTGATTTCGATAATTTTCTTATTGAATATTATTTCGATAATTTTCTATAAAAATTATTTCGATAATTTTCTTATAGAAAATTATTTCGATAATTTTCTTATAGAAAATTATTTCGATAATTTTCTTATAGAAAATTATTTCGATAATTTTCTTATAGAAAATTATTTATATAATTTTCTTAAAGAAAATTATTTTGATAATTTATTTTCTTAAAGAAAATTATTTTGATAAATTTCTTAAAGGAAATTATTTTGATAATTTTCTTAAAGAAAATTAATTTGATAATTTTCTTAAAGAAAATTATTTTGATAATTTTCTTATAGTAAATTGATTTCGACAATTTTCTCATTGAATATTATTTCGACAATTTTCTTAGAAAATTATTTTGATAATTTTCTTAGAAAATTATTTTGATAATTTTCTTATAGAAAATTATTTTGATAATTTTCTTATAGCAAATTATTTCGATAATTTTCTTATAGCAAATTATTTCGATAATTTTCTTGTAGCAAATTATTTCGATAATTTTCTTATAGAAAGTTATTTAAATAATTTTCTTTTAGTAAATTGATTTCGATAATTTTCTTATTGAATATTATTTCGATAATTTTCTATAAAAATTATTTCGATAATTTTCTTATAGAAAATTATTTCGATAATTTTCTTATAGAAAATTATTTCGATAATTTTCTTATAGAAAATTATTTATATAATTTTCTTATAATAAATTACTTCCATAATTTTCTTATTATTTCGATAATTTTCTAATAGAAAATAATTTCAATAATTTTCTTATAGAAAATTAATTCGATAACTTCCTTATGGAAAATTGATTTCGAAAATTTTCTCAAAGAAAATTGATTTCGATAATTTTTTTATAGAAAATTATTTCTATAATTTTCTTACAGAAAATTATTTCGACAATTTTTTTATACAAAATTATTTCTATAATTATACTATAGAAATTTATTTCGATAATTTTCTTATAGAAAATTATTTCGATAATTGTTCTTATAGAAAATTATTTCGTTAATTTTCTTGTAGAAAATTATTTCGATACTTTTCTTATAGAAAATTATTTCGATAATTTTCTTATAGAAAATTATTTCGATAATTTTCTTATATAAAATTATTTCTATAATTTTCTAATAGAAAATAATTTTAATAATTTTCTTATAGAAAATTAATTCGATAACTTCCTTATGGAAAATTGATTTCGAAAATTTTCTCAAAGAAGATTGATTTCGATATTTTTTTTTATAGAAAATTATTTCTATAATTTTCTTACAGAAAATTATTTCGACAATTTTTTTATAGAAAATTATTTCGACAATTATACTATAGAAATTTATTTCGATAATTTTCTTATAGAAAATTATTTCGATAATTTTCTTATAGAAAATTATTTCGATAATTTTCTTATAGAAAATTATTTCGATAATTTTCTTATAGAAAATTATTTCGACAATTTTCTTATAGAAATCTATAACTTTCTTATAGAAGATTATTGCGATAATATGCTTATATAAAATTATTTCGATAATTTTCATCTAGAAAATTGTTACTTATAGAACATTAGTTCGATAATGTTTTTATAAAAAATTATTTCAATAATTCTCTTACAGAAAATTATTTCTATAATTTTCTTATGAACAATTATTTATTTTCTTGCAGAAAATATAAATGTTTTTTATAGAAAATTATATTGATAATTTTCTTACAGAAAATATTATTTATAATTAAAATTATATTGTTAATTTTCTTGTTAATTTTCTTATAGAAAATTATATTGTTAATTTTCTTATAGAAAATTATATTGTTCATTTTCTTATAGAAAATTATATTGATAATTTTGTTATAGAAAATTATATTGATAATTTTATTATAGAATTAAATTTTTAGAATACTTCGGTAATTTTTTCCTTAAATAAATAATTACGATAATTCTCTTATAGAAAATTATTTCAATATTTTTCTTATAGACAACGATTTCGAAAATGTTCTTATAGAAAATGATTTTGATAATTTTTTTATAAAAAAAATTATTACGGTAATGTTCTTACGAAATAATTTTTTTTACAATGTATCGGTAATTTTGTCATCGAAAATTATTTCGATTATTGAAAATTATTGAATCTTATTGAAAATTATTTCGATAATTCTCTTATTCTTATAGAAAATTATTTTTATAATTTTCTTATAGAAAATTATTTTTATAATTTTCTTATAGAAAATTATTTTTATAATTTTCTTATAGAAAATTATTTTTATAATTTTCTTATAGAAAATTATTTTTATATTTTTCTTATAGAAAATTATTTTTATATTTTTCGTATAGAAAATTATTTTTATAATTTTCTTATAGAAAATTATTTTTTTCTTAAAGAAAATAATTTTTTTTTAGAAAATTATTTATTTTCTAATAGAAAATTATATATTTTCTTAAGAAAATTATTTATTTTCTTATAGAAAATTATTTTTTTTCTTACAGAAAATATAATTTTCTTTTAGAAAAATATTGCGATAATTTTGTTATAGAAAAAATTGTTTAGGAAATATTCTTAGCGAAATATTTATTTAGAATATTTCGGTAATTTTTTCATTGAAAATTATTTAAATTATATAGATGGTATTCTTATAGAAAATTATTTCGGTAATTTTCTAACAGAAAATGATTTCGATTTTTTTCGAATAGAAAATGATTTCGATTATTTTCTGTTAGAAAATTATTTTGACAATTGTCGTTTGGGAAGTGTTTTCAATAATTTTCATATAGAGAATTGTTTCAATAAATTTCTTAAATACAATTATTTTGATACTTGTCAAATAAATAATTACCTTGATAATTTGCATAACTAAAATTATATCGATATTTTTCTTACAGAATTTTTGATAACTATCTTATACATAGAAGGTTATGTAGATAATATTCTTAAAGAAATTTTTCCGATAATTTTCTTATAGAAATTTTTTCCATAATTTTCCGGAAATTATTTAGATAATTTTATTATAGAAAATTATTTTGCTACATGTCTGAAAGACACAAGTACACATTTCGATATTTTGTTTATCAGAATTATATCGAAAAATTTCTTGTAAAGATTTTTTTTTTATTAATTTTCAATAATTAAAATATAACAGAAAATTATTTGATAATTTCCAATAGAAAATGATTAACTATAAGAAAATTAGCAAAATATCGGAATGTACCAGTATAATCGTTTATTTAAGAAATTTATCAAAATTACATTGTATAAGAAAATATCTTGAAATAATTTTCTATAAGAAAATTATCGATATATTTTTGTAAAAAAAATATGGAAATAATTTTTTATAAAAAAATATCGAAATAATTTTCTATAAAAAAATTATCGAAATAATTTTCTATAATAGGAATTAAAAATGAGCAGAAAATTATTTTGATAATTTCCTATAAAAATGATTTTCGATAAGAAAATGACTAAAATATCGAAATGCACAATCGTTTATTTAAGAAATTTGTCGAAATAATTTTCTGTATGAAAATATACAGAAATAATATTCTATGAGAAAATTATCGAAGGAATTTTTTATAAGAAAATTATGGAAATAATTTTTTATAAGAAAAATATATATTCATATAAGAAAATTATCAAAAATATTTTCTATAAATAATTATCAAAATAATTTCCTATAAGAAAATTATCGAAATAATTTTCTATAAGAAAGTTATCTTTTCTATAAGAAAATTATCGAAATAATTTTCTTTTCTATAAGAAAATTATAGAAATAATTGTTTTTCTATAAGAAAATTATCGAAATAATTTTCTATTAGAAAAATTATGGAAATAATTTTCTATAAAAAAATTATCGAAATGATTTTTTATAAAAAAATTATCAAATTAATTTTCTATTAGAAAATTGTCGAAATAATTTTCTTTTCTATAAGAAAATTATCGAAATAATTTTTTATATGAAATTTAACGAAGTATTTTTCGTTATCTATCGAATTGATTTTCTGTAAAAAAAATATTGAAACAATGTTCAAGAAGAAAACTATCGAAATACTATAATTTTTTCTTTAAAATACTATTAACTTATTTATCCCAATGGATGTTCTGCTGTTAATTTTCGTATAGAATATTAGCTGTAGACTATGTTCAATATATTTCAGTTTCTTTCTTTAGGTTATTTCTATCCATTCGTTTAGGCATCCTTAAATCCGGCTCTTTTTTCTTCATTCCGATTATGTTAAATCTTGGAACTTCTTTAAAGACTACTAGCCGGAAATACATTTAGTCCTTTCCTTCGTCCAAATCGTTTGTGTATTTATTTTTATCTTTATGTTAATCACATTTTCATCATAGCCGCTTGCTCCTCCACCACCTCCAACATTCGGGACATCATCGTCATTGTTGTAATCATCGACATAAAGGCATTATCAGCCATGGCCCAAGCCAAGTCGAGAATGAAGGAACAACAACTCCAACTTCAGTAACGGCCGCTGCTACAACAACGCCATTCATTTCGTTTTTATTTGCATTACTGTCATTGACGGAGGACTTTCTGCTGGTTTTACACCCATTTTCGGCTCCTTTTGGCGAATGTGTGGTGGCGTAGCGTGGCTGTGCAAGGGCCATCCATGGGTGTAGGTGATGGCACTGCGTCTTTCTGGGTAAATACGCCATGTCTTTATCCTTTTTGTGGTATTTGGGCTTCGGCTCTTTCTTTTGTGGTAAATTACACTTTTTTTGCTTATTGCTGGTGAGGGTCTTCATTTGCACCATCTCTACGGCTCCATTAATGTCTCCTCAGGATGCATTAAAGGCGGCGTACTGTGAGCAAGGATACTGAGTAGGTTAGAGGAAGTCTTGGTGGCTGCTGGTGGATGGCATAATATGCTCATCTTGTTTGGGCCTTTGGCAAGTACTCCGGTATATTCATAGAATATTTCTGAATCCTTATTCGTGGGATTGTTTATTTGTGTATTTTTCGGTTTGTTCCGTTCTTCCTTTCTGCACAGTTTCTTATTTAACTGTCATATTTAAGCCAGAACAAGGATACGAAAAGGAAAACGATGTGCTCTACTCGTCGCTGCTGCTCAAGATTATGTGATGTTTTGTTTTATGTGTAGAAGACTACGCGAGAATGCGTTACAAACGTAATCACCTTTTCCAACAATTTTTTTTTTGCAATTAATTTAAAAGGATTCAAAAACATCAGCAGTCCAACAAGATGGAGAAGGAGCCAGAGCTGCACTAGAAAGGAAAACGCAATCTTCTCTCACGCTCGTTCATTTGACTAAAGTTATGTTTGTGAAGGTTTCTTTCTCCTTGCTGTTTCTTGGGCAACACTCTGTCTTTTTTCTTCTCCTGTCTTATCCTTTTCTTTTCCTCATTTAGGGTGGCATGACTGAAAAAATAGTCCTGCAAACGTTTACCTTGGCTTCAAAGCAATTTTTGGTTTGGTCTGTTTTTGTAGTTTTCATGCAAAAGTGTAATTTAGATGTCTTGGGCGAAATTCATTTTGTGGAATTTACTTCATTGTGGGGAGGTCCGTCATCAGTCGTGTTTTTTGTTGTAGAAAGTGGGCAAAAATGGGCGGTTACAGTTATCTTTAAACATAATTATATTTAGTTAAAGAGAACTATTCGCGGTGAAGAGCTAGAATGGAATTATTTTCATTTAAAGTAAGGTAAACAAAGTAATAAATATACATTTTCTTAAAGAAATTTACCGGAATACTTTTCAGAAATTTATCGAAATTATTTTGAACCGTAAAATTATTGAAATTATTTTCTAACAAACTTATCGAAATATTTTTTTTAATAGCTTTCAAATTACTTTTAAACAGAAAATTATTGAAATAATTTTAAAGCTGAAAATTTTCGAAATAATTTTTAAACAGAAAATTATCAAAATTAATTTTCAAGCAGAAAATTATCGAAAACAATTTTAAACAGAAAGTTATCGAAATAAATTTTAAATAGAATATTAACGAAATAATTTTCGGATAGATAATTATTGTAATAATTTTCAAACAGAAAATTATGGAAATAATTTGCAAACAGAAAATTATCGAAATAATTTTCAAACAGAAAATTATGGAAATAATTTGCAAACAGAAAATTATCGAAATAATTTTGAAATAGAAAATTACAGGAATAATAAATAATTTTCAATCAAAAAATTATAGAAATAATGTTCAAACTTAAAATTATCGAAATAGTTTTGAAATAGGAAATTATCGAATTAGTTTTCAAACAGAAAATTATTGTAATAATTTTCAAACAGAAAATTATCGAAATTTTTGTCAAACTGAAAATTATCTGAATATTGTTTCAAGTAAAAAATTATCGAAATAAGTTTCAAATGGAATATGATCGAAACTGAAAATTATCGAAATAATTTTCCAACCGCAAATTATCGAAATAATTATCAAGCAGAACGTTATTGAGTAGAAAATTATGGAAATAATTTTTAAACTGAAAATTATTGAAATAATTTTTAAACTGAAAATTATTGAAATAATTTTTAAACTGAAAATTATTGAAATAATTTTGAAATAGAAAAGTACAGGAATAATAGAAATAATTTTCAAAGAAAAAATTATAGAAATAATGTTCAAACTGAAAATTATCGAAATAGTTTTCAAATGGTAATAATTTTCAAACAGAAAATTATCGAAATTATTTCCAACTGAAATTATTGTAATATTGTTTCAAGTAGAAATTTATCGTAATAAATTTCAAAAATTATGGTAATAATTTTCAAACAGAAAATTAGCGAAATTGTTTCAAACTGAAATTATTGTAATATTGTTTCAAGTAGAAATTTATCGAAATAAATTGCAAATAGAAAATTATCGAAATATTTTTTCCGACCGCTAATTATCGAAATAATTATCAAACAGAACGTTATTAAGTAGAAAATTATGGAAATAATTTTTAAACTGAAAATTATTGAAATCATTTTCAAACTGAAAACAATCTAAATAATTTTCAATCTGAAAATTATCGAATTAATTTTAAGCCTTAAAATAATCGAAATAATTTCTAAACAGATAATAATATTTCGATTAGTTCATATAATCTAATCGATAATCTTCTTATAGAAAATTATTTCGATAAAATTCGAGATACAATTATATAGAAAAATATTTTGATCATTTTCTTAGAGAACATTATTTCGACAACTTTCTTACAGAAATGGTTTCGATATTTTTCTTACAGAAAATTATTTCGATATTTTTCTTACAGAAAATTATGTCGATAGTTTTCTTATAGAAAATAATTTCGATACCTTGCTTATAGAAAATTATTGCGATATTTTTCTTATATAAAATTATTTCGATAATTTTCTTATAGAAGATTATTTCGATAATTTTCTGATAACAAATTATTTCGATAATTTTCTGATAACAAATTATTTCGATAATTTTCTTATAGAAGATTATTTCGATAATTGTCTGATAGCAAATTATTTGGATTATTTTCTTACAGAAAATTATTTCAATAATTTTCTTACACAAAATTATTTCGATGGTTTTCTTATAGAAAATTATTTCGTTGGTTTTTTTATAGAAAATTATTTTGATAGTTATCTTATAGAAAATTATTTCGATATTTTGCTTATACAAAATTATTTCGATAATTTTCTTAGAGAAAATTATTTCGATAATTTTTTTATAGATATTATTTCGACAAGTTTCTTATAAAAAATTATTTCAATATTTTCGAAAATTATTTCGATAGTGTTCTTCTAGAAAACTATTTCGATAATTTTCTTACAGAAATTAATTTCAATAATTTTCTTAGAGAAAATTATTTCGATAATTTTTTTATAGAAAATGATATCAATTATTTTCATATAGAAAAATATTTCGATATTTTACGTATAGAAAATGATTTCGATGTAAATTATGACAATTATCGTATAGAAAAATATTTCGACAATTTTCTTATAAAAATTGTTTGGGTAACGTTCTTATCGAAATCATTTCATTAGAATATTTTGGTTATTTTCTCATTGAAAATAATTCCGATAACTTTCTTATAGAACATTTTTTTTTTCTTATAGAATTTTTTCGATAATTTTAATATAGAGAATTATTTCGCTAATTTTCGTAAAGAGAATTATTTATTTCAATTATTTTCTTATACAAAATTATATCGATTATTTTACCATAGATAATTATTTCGATAATTTTCTTATAGAAAAATTGTCGATAATTTTCTCATAGAAATTATTTCGATATTAGAAATAATTTCGATAATTTTCTTATGAAATAATTTCGATAATTTTCCTATAAAAATTATTTAGATGATTTTCTTATAGAAATTATTTCGATATTAGAAATAATTTCGATAATTTTCTTATGAAATAATTTCAATAATTTTCCTATAAAAATTATTTCGATAATTTTTTTATACTTATAGAAATTTATTTCGATAATTTTCTTTTAGAAAATGATTTCGATCTCTATAAAAAATGTTCCTGTAGAAAAATTTTTCGATAGTTTTAATATAGAGATTTATTTCGATAATTTTCGTAAAGAGAATTATTTATTTCAATGATTTTCTTATAGACAATTATTTCGATTATTTAACCATTGAACATTTTTTCGATTATTTTCTTATAGAAAAATTTTCGATAATTTTCTTATAGAAATTATTTCGATATTAGAAATAATTTCGACAATTTTCTTATGAAATAATTTTCATAATTTTCCTATAAAAATGATTTCGATAATACTCTTATAGAAAATGATTTAGATTTCTAAGAATTAGTTGGATAATTTTCATATAGAAAATGATATGGATTATTTTCCCATCGAAAATTATTTCGATAATTTTCTTTTAGAAAAATTTTTGATAATTTTCTCATAGAAATTATTTCGATATTAGAAATACTTTCGATAATTTTCTTATGAAATAATAATTTTCCTATAAAAATTATTTCTATAATTTTTTTATAGACAATTATTCGATTTCTAAGAAATTTTTTATAAACAATAAATTTGTAAAAAAATTTCTGAAAATCCAAAGTCTATAAGCTTTTTCTATAAATAAAAAATTTGTAAAAAGTAGAAAATTATCGAAATAATTTTTAAAATGAAAATTACCGAAATAGGTTTCAAATTTTCGACATAATTTTTAAACAGAAAATTAACTAAATAATTTTCTAACAGAAAATTATCGAAATGATTTCTGAATCAAAAATTATCGAAATGATTTTCGAATCAAAAATTATCATAATTATTTTCAAATAGAAATAATTTTCAAACAGAAAATTACCGAAATAATTTTGATACAGAGTGTCGAAAAATATTTAAATAGAAAAATATGATAAACATTAATTTCTCTATAAAGAAAACTGTCTTTATGTTTTTCTATATACCAAAAAATTGTCAACTTTTTTACAAAGAAAATTATCGTCATTATTTCGCATTTTCTCTTACATTTTTAAAATGCACTAAAGCTTTATTGGCCATTTGCTGTAATCTCCTATCTATCCGGGGTATATTTACGTACAATTTATTTTTATTGTTATTTTATTTTCTTGTCATTTTGTTTATCCCCGAAATGTCCATAAACTGATGCTGGTTATTTGTTGATAATTGATTATTGAAAACATAATAATGTTTGGCAAATATTTATTTTTAGTTTAATGGAAATTGTCGCAAAAAACGGACTCAGAACTGGCGAAATTTACATATACATATAAAAATCATTATTAAATGGAGAGACAGACAAATCACAGAAGAGATTCCAACACACCACGTACCCCCACAACTGCAAGTGTAAATCCCAAATACTCTGGGAGGCTGTGTCCCCTTCCCATTAGCGCAGGAAGGCCCCTTTTTCGTTTTTGTTTAAAGGCAAACATTAACATTTGTTTTTTCACCTTTTGAGCTTTGAAATTATTTTCAAAGCACGTACACATTGGCGGCATTTTTTCACAATGTTCGTCAACCACCCCCCTCCTCCAGCTACCACAGCGGTACTCTCTCTATGATGAACCCAGAACAGAAATGAATAAATGAGTGCAAAAACAAAAACAGAAAGGAAAATAAGAATGAAAAAAAAACGAAATCAGTAAATGTTAAAACAATTTGCGTCATGTGGTCGCAGAACTTCAGAGATTGGTTTACAGTAACACCAGCCAACAAACTGCTCTCAACTCCCGGGCAAAGGGTGTTATCCCCCTTTCCCGGGGACAGGACCCACGGTTTTTTTTAGACAAAAAAGGACATTTCACACACACAACTGTTAAACAAACACTTGTGCACAAACACATGTTTGGTGTTCTTGTTTTTGGTCTTTCGGACCCACTGTGTGGTGTATGGAGGAGAATATCCTGCCCCAGTGTGTGAGGGTGTTTGTATGGCTGACTGTGTTTGTTGTGTTGTCACTTTGTTGTTAAGAGTGCGTAAACACCAACACAGAATAGTCGTATACAATCACGCTCACAAACACCCACACATCATAAACACTCACCTACACGCTTGCATTCACACACGGGAGTGATTGAATGAAAACGTTTTTTTTTTCTACTCTCCTGCGGAATGAGTATCTGGCAGTGGTGTTGTTGGCGGGAATCTAACGAGGATTGTGTGACAATGTGGATAATCAGGACTAAACGAAATATCATAGGACTATATTAATAAATGCTATGAAAAACTTATGGATACAGTTTCCCATAATAAAATAATATAAAATAATATATATATTGAAATGATTTTCTCTTAAAAAATTATTTATCTCTAAGAAAAATTACGACATTTTTTTTTTTTTTATAGAAAAGAAACTAATCGAAATAGATTTCTATATTAAATAATTTTCATTGATTTTTAACTAGACCATCCTGGCTTGAGACCATCTTTTCTTCTATTATTTATTATAGAATGTAAAGTTCTTTCAAAAACGGTATGACAAAGTAAATTATTTGACAGCTTAGCTACTTGTACTGCGATTTCATCTATGCTACAGCAATCTTCAGCAAGGTTCAGCTGTGATTATTCGGTTCAAAAAGCAGCCCTTATAAGGGAAGTATTGTTTTTTCCATACCGTTCTTGAAAGAACTTTGTATTCTATACTAAATAATAGAGGTAAAGATGGTCTCAAGTCAGGAGAATATCCTAGTTAAAAATCAATAACGTTTTAAAGACCAAAATAAAACAAACAAAATACTATTAAATAATTTTCGATAAAATTATCGAATTAATTATCGATAATTACCGATCGATAAGAAACTACCGGAATAATTCTCGACAAGAAAATTACAGGAATAATTTTCTAATAGAAAATCATTTCGATAGTTTTCTTATACAAAATTATTTTGAATTTTCTTATATAAATATTTTTCCTTAATTTGCTTATTTCGATTATTTTCCTATAGAAAATTATTTCTATAATTTTCTTGTTTCGATAAGTTTCTTGTCGAAAACTGTAGAACATTTTCTACGAAAAAATTATTTCTATGATTTTTTAATAGCGAATTATATCGATAATTTTAAAAAGAAAATTATTTCGATAATTTTCTTACAAAAAACTATTTCTATAGTTTTCTTACAGAAAATTATTTCTACATTTTTTTTCAGATTTTTTTATTCAGCAGTAATACGTTAAGCTTTCAAGGCCGAAAATTCTATATTACAAAGCCAATTAAAAATAAAATTATTTCGATATTTTTTGTACAGAAAATAATTTTGATAATTTTCTTACAGAACATTATTTCGAAAACTATTTTGATAATTTTCTTGTATATGCATATAATTTTATTTTAAATTTTTTAGAAAATTATTATACATATTTCGTGTTTGCACTTTGTTAGGCTCAATATCGTTTTTTGTTCTTTTCAGTATTTGAAAAACAATAGAAATAATTTTCAATAAGGAAATTATAGCAATTTCTGTAAGGTGTAATATTCTATAAGAAAATTATTAAAATAATTTCCTATAAGAAATTTATCGAAATTATTTTCTATAAGAAATTTATCGAAATATTTTTCTAAAAGATAATTATCGAAATAATTTTCTATAATAAAATAATCGAAATAATTTTATATCAGAAAATTATAAAATAATTTGGAATAATATATAATATATATATTTCCTGAAAAAAATTATCGACATAATTTTCTATACGAAAACTATGGAAAAAGTTTTCTCTAAGAAAATTATCGAATTAATTTTCTATAAGAAAATTATCGAATTAATTTTCTATAAGAAAATAATCGAAATAATTTTCTATAAGAAGTTTATCGTAATAATGTTCTTATTTAAACTTATTTCGATAATTTTCTATACAAAAATTTTTTTTCAAAATAATTTTCTTTAAGAAAATTATCAAAATAATTTGCTGTAGAAAAATTACGGAAATAATTTGCTGTAGGAAAATTACCGAAATAATTTTCTGTAAGATAATTATCGAAATAATTTTCTATAAGAAGTTTATCGTGATAATTTTCTCTTAGAAATTGATCGTAAAAAAAATAATTTTCTGTATGATAACTAATTTTTCTATAAGAAATTTATCCTAATAATTTTCTATAAGAAAGTGATCGTAATAATTTACTATAAGAAAATTATTGAAATATTTTTTTTATAGGAAAATTATCGAAATAATTTTCTATTAGGAAATTATCGTAATAATTTTATATAAGAAAATTTTCTAAATAATTTCCTTTAATAAAATTATCGAAATAATTTTCTACACGAAAATTATGGAAATAGTTTTCCCTAAGAAAATTATCGAATTAATTATCTATAAGAAAAGTCTCGCATTAATTTTCTGTAAGAAAATTATCGAAATAATTTTCTGTACGAATATTATCAATATAATTTTGTATACCAAAACTTTTAAATTAATATTCCTTACGAGAATTATCGGAATAACTTTTGATAAGAAGATTATTGAAATAAATTTTAAAAATTATGCAAAGAATTTTCAAGAATAGTTTATTGAAAAATTATCAAAATAATTTTTAAAGAGAAAATTATCGGAATATTTTTCTCTAAGAAAATGATCGAAATATTTTTTTTTAGAATTTTCTTATTTAAACTTATTCAGATAATTTTCTATAAGAAAATTTCCTTTAAGAATAAAATAAATTATCGAATTAATTTTCTATAAGAAAATAATTTTCTGTAAGATAATTATCGAAATATTTTTTTATAAGAAATTTATTGTAATAATTTTCTATAAGAAATTAATCGTAATAATTTTCTTTAAGAAAATTATTGAAATATTTTTTTTTATAAGAAAATTATCAAAATAATTTTCTATAAGGAAATTATCGTAATAATTTTATATAAGAAAATTATCTAAATAATTTCCTTTAATAAAATGATCGAAATAATTTTCTATACGAAAACTATGGAAACAATTTTCTCTAAGAAATTATCGAATTAATATACTATAAGAAAATTATCGAAATCATTTTCTGTAAGAATATTATCGATATAATTTATAAAATAAATATACAAAAACTTTTAAATTAATATTCCTTACTATAATTATCGGAATAACTTTTGATAAGAAGATTATTGATATAAATTTTAAAAATTATGAAAAGAATTTTCAAGAATAGTTTATTGAAAAATTATCAAAATAATTTTTAAAGAGAAAATTATCGAAATATTTTTCAGTAAGAAAATTATCGAAATAATAAATAATAATTTTTAGAATTTTCTTATTTAAACTTATTCCGATAATTTTCTATAAAAAATTTCCTTTAAGATATAATTTTCTTTTAGAAAATTATCGAAATATATTTCTGTAAGAAATTTATCGTAATAATTTTCTATAAGAAATTAATCGTAATAATTTTCTATAAGAAAATTATTGAAATATTTTTTTATAAGAAAATTATCAAAATAATTTTCTATAAGGAAATTATCGTAATAATTTTATATAAGAAAATAATCTAAATAATTTCCTTTAATAAAATTATCAAAATAATTTTCTATACGAAAACTATGGAAAAAATTTTCTCTAAGAAAATTATCGTTATAATTTTCTGTAAGAATATAATCAATTAAATTTTGTATACAAAAACTTTAAAATTAATATTCCTTACGAGAATTATCGGAATAACTTTAGATAAGAAGATTATTAAAATAAAGTTTAAAAATAATGAAAAGAATTTTCAAGAAAAGTTGATTGAAAAATTATCAAAATAATTTTTAAAGAGACAATTATCGAAATATTTTTCTGTAAGAAAATTATCGAAATAATTTTCTTATTCAACCTTATTTCGATAATTTGCTATAAGAAAATTTCCCTTAAGAATCTTCTATAAGAAAATTATCGAACTAATTTTCTATAAGAAAATTATCGAAATAATTTTCTATAAGAAAATTATCGAAATAATTTTCTATAAGAAAATTATCAAAATAATTTTCAGTAAGAAAATTATCAAAATAATTTTCAGTAAGAAAATTATCAAAATAATTTTCAGTAAGAAAATTATCAAAATAATTTTCTATTAGAAATTTATCGTAATAATTTTCTCTAAGAAATTGATCGTAATAGATTTCTATAAGAAAATTATTAAAATAATTTTCTGTAAGAAAATTACCGAAATAATTTTCTACAAGAAAATTATCGAAAAAAGTTTCTATAAGGAAATTATCGTAATAATTTGATATAAAAAAATTATCAAAATAATTTCCTATAATAAAATTATCGAAATAATTTTCTATACGAAAATTACTTTGTATATAAATAAAATGAAATGAAATGAAAATTAAGGAAGTAGTTTTCTCATAGAAAATGATTGAATTAATTATCTATAAGAAAATTATCGAATAAATTTTCTATAAGAAAATTATCGAAATTATTTTCTCGATATAATTTTGTAGATAAAAACTTGTAAATTATTATTCCATATGAGAATTATCGGAATAATTTTTAGTAAGAAGATTATTGAAATAAATTTCTAAAACACAATTATGAAAAGAATTTTCAAGAGTTATTTTCCAGAAAATTATCGAAGTATTTATCTGTAACAACATTTTCTATAAGAAAATTATCAAAATAATTTTGTATAAAAAGATTATCGAAATTGTTTTCTATAAGAAAATTGTCGGAATAGAGATAATTTGTTGTAGGAAAATTGCCGAAATAATTTTCTGTAAAAAAATGATCGAAATAATTTTCTATAAAAAAATGTATCGTAATAATTTTCTATAAGAAATTTATCGTAATAATTATCTATAAGAAAATTATGGAAATAATTTTCTGTAAGAAAATTATCAAAAAAAGTTTCTATAAGTAAATTATCAAAATAATTTTCTATAAAAAAATTATCTAAATAATTTTCTATAGGAAAATTATCGAAATACTTTTCTATAAGAAAATTATATAAATAATTTTCTGTAAGAAAATTATATAAATAATTTTCTGTAAGATATGTTAAGAAATAAATTATTAACAGAAAATTATAGATGTATTTTCTGTGAGAAAATTATGGAAATAATTTTCTGTAAGAAACTGATTGAAATAATTTTCTATAAGAAAGCGGTTGAAAAAATGTTCTAAAAGAATATTCCTCATAAGAAAACTTCAGAAATAATGCTTCTATAAGAAAATTACAGAAATAATTTTATATAAGAAAATTATCGAACTAACTTTCTATAAGAAAATTATCGAACTTATTTTCTATAAGAAAATTATCGAACTAATTTCTATAAGAAAATTATCGAACTAATTAAACATTATCAAAATAACTTTCTGTAAGAAAATTATATAAATAATTTTCTATAAGAAAATTATATAAATAATTTTCTGTAAGAAAATAATATATAAATAATTTTCTATAAGAAAATTATATAAATAATTTTCTATAAGAAAATTATATAAATAATTTTCTATAAGAAAATTATATAAATAATTTTCTATAAGAAAATTATATAAATAATTTTCTATAAGAAAATTATATAAATAATTTTCTATAAGAAAATTATATAAATAATTTTCTATAAGAAAATTATATAAATAATTTTCTATAAGAAAATTATATAAATAATTTTCTATAAGAAAATTATATAAATAATTTTCTATAAGAAAATTGTCGAAATTACTTTCTGTAAGAAAATAGTCGAGTAATTTTCTATAAGAAAATTATGGAAATAATTTTTTATAAGAAAATTATTGAAATAATTTTTAATAAGAAAATTATTGAAGTAATGTTCTATAAGGAAATTTGTCGAATTAATTTTCTATAAAATAATTAAATTGTCGAAGTAATTTTCGGATAGAAAATTATTGAAATATGTAGTTTCTCAATTTATAACCGTATTATAAAAATAGAAGAAATAATTTTCTATAAGATATTTGTGAAAATAATTTTCGATAAGAAAATTATTGAAATTATATTGTATTAAAGAAATTATCGAAATATTAAATTTATATGAGAAAATTATCGAAATAAAACAAGGAAATTATTGAAATAATATTCCGTAAGAACCTTATAGAAACAATTTTCATGGTAAACTTATCGAAATAATTTTCGATAGGAAATTTATCAAATTAATTTTCTAAAAGAAATTTTTCGAAACAAATTTCTAAATATAAATTATCGAAATAATTTACACGAAAATTATAGAAATAATTTTCTAGAGAAAAATAGCTATAAATAACCTTTTCTAAGTTATTTGTTTAGTAATTATTCAAGATTATTGTCATAGTAAATTTCTATAAATTATTGAAAAAAATTTTCCCAACTTATCGAACCAGCTTTCATCGTAATTGCCGGTGCGGTTGTAGCCGAATGTAACAGGATGGCTTTTGTTAGCATCACATGTCAACAACATTTGGCTATAAACAGACAGAGAGACGACACGCATACATTTACAACAGTTATATTCAATGTATTTTACATACTTATACATCTTGTATGCAATATACATATATTATTCCCGCAGGATTAGGGTGTAACGAAAAAAATAATTAAAAAAAAAACTAGAGCTTTCATGAGTATAACAAATGCAGTTCAGTTCGGCAAGGATGACAGCTTGAACAAGAATATCTGCTTCAACAAACACTTTAGTTGCGGAGAAGCTTGAAATTTATGTAAATCTGCTTTTGGTAAGTCCTCTATAGCGGATCTGTTTAAACTCTTGCTAAGACTTCTATCTGGGATCATGGATCTTTTGAGATTTTTAAAGTCTTCCATTGAAGCTTTTAGAGATTTTGGGTGAACATGTCATTAGCTGCTCCTCTAGATCTTTAAGAAGACTTTAATTTTGGATTTTATGGAATTATTTTGGATAATATGGAAATTATTCCCGCAGGATTAGGGTGTAACGAAAAAATAATTAAAAAAAAAACTAGAGCTTTCATGAGTATAACAAATGCAGTTCAGTTCGGCAAGGATGGCAGCTTGAACAAGAATATCTGCTTCAACAAACATTTTAGTTGCGGAGAAGCTTGAAATTTATGTAAATCTGCTTTTGGTAAGTCCTCCATAGCGGATCTGTTTAAACTCTTGCTGAGACTTCTATCTGGGATCATGGATCTTTTGAGATTTTTAAAGTCTTCCATTGAAGCTTTTAGAGATTTTTGGTGAACATGTCATTAGCTGCTCCTCTAGATCTTTAAGAAGACTTTAATTTTGGATTTTATGGAATCCTGGAGAAATCTTCTTAGAGCTTTTTGAGACGACTGCTATAGTTGATCTTTTGAGAACTTTGCGACACCTTCAGTAGTTGATTTTTGAGATCTTTAATCGAGGATCCTTAGACCAATTTGGAGACAACATCTATAGTTAGAGATTTTCGGCAAGTCTTCTCTCGTAGACCTTTTTGGGACGACTTCTGCCGTGAATCATTTGAATACTTTAATTGTGGATTCCAGAGTTTTTTGGGACGACTTCCATCGATGATAGATATTGTGAGATATTTTGGGAAGACTTCTATCGATGAACTTGTGAGATAATTGAAAGTACTGCAATCATGTATCAGAAGTCCGTTATGCGCGATCTATATCTTGGATCATTTGAGATCTTTGAGAATGCTTCAATGTTGGAACATTGGGATCTTTGCGAATATTCAGAGCTATTTTTGCTTCTCTCGTGTATTTTTTGAGTTTATAGGAAACCTTTATTTGTGGATTTCTTGAGATGAATTTCAATTGTGGTTATCTTGAGTTCTTTGGGAAGTCTAGAATGATGAATCTCTTGAGATCTTCGTTTATACATATTTTGAGATCTCTAGGAAATCTTCTTTTGTGGATCTCTTGCGGACATTGAGAAGACTTCAATGGTTGATCTTCCATCACATCCTATTGTATCTGTGTTAATAAAACCAACAGACAACAACACCGACAAACTTGCCGATACTACCACCTATGTCGATGTGGTACCTGATGTCTGTAGCTCTAAAAAGCTTAAGCTAAACAAATGTTTTCCATTCACAAACGATGGCATTACGGTTTTGACAATGATGTTGCCGCCAACATCATCAGGCCATCAGCGTGGGAGCGCCGCATACCTAGGTGGCTTGTGGACTGACAAGAATGGGTGGAGTCTGGTTGAGCAAAAAAAAAGCTAACAGGATGACGATGCTGGAAGGATAGTAAAGGGGAGATGAAAGTAAATCAGCAAGCAGGATTCCCAACACAACATACAACACAGCCATCCATCCTTTTTGGTGTTTTGTGAGCCGCTATATTTGTTAACAGCAACAACGGCAACAACAACACCGACAACATCATCAGCGTTCCACAGCATCCTCAGGATTCTCAGCAATAAACGTGACTTGCATACAAAGTTGCTACTACTGCTGTTGTCGTTGCGCCGCCTAAACCTCAACCAAAAGGGAATGCTTAAATGCCATTGAAGTTGTTCTGTGTTAAGGTGTCGTCAAGGATTTGCAGGATTCCTTTTTTTGCACTCGTTCTCTCAGTGCGAAGCAAACAAGAAGCGTGATGCTGTATAACCCAACGAACGTAAACCAAAAACAACCAAAGGACTCTCACAAACAGGATTGAACATTTTTGCCCGATTGTTTTACCCAAACGCCAACGTCAAAGTTTGTGCTGCCATACGACACCACGGTGCGACATGGTTATGGTGCTGCGTCAATGGTTGATGTGGCTAAAAGCAAAAATTGCCAAAGGATATTTTATTGCAATTAGTTAAAAGAGGATTTACGGGGAATATAGAAATAGTCTCTTGAACCTCCAGCTTCCACTTTCTATACCATCCCTCTGGGCCAGACCAGACACATTCTTATACTCGTATGTATGTATGTATGAACATGAATACCTTCTGTTGTGTGATAAGGATTTTCAAAGATCATTTCACAGATTAGAAATGACAAATTTCACATATTAAACGTATTTTAAGGAAGTCCTTGATTATTTGGTAGGTGTTCTAAATAAGGATTTACTAAGAGGCCACTAGAATTTGAGGGAAAACAATATTGAGGAAGTGCAAAGAAACGAGACAAAAGGTTTTAGCTGATATGTTATTCATTAAGATGGGCAGCTTATAGATTGAGTCAATTAATTGTAGGGATAGACCTTTTTTCTTCATAGGAATTTGGAACGAGATGGGGACAGTGTTCAGAAACCATAAGAATTATTTCTGTTTTTAATTTAAAGTTTGGTGTTTGGAATCGCTGGAAATATGTAGAGACTGTTGTCAGTCATCCCCTGCAAGTCTTGCTCAAATTGGAGAATGAGAATCTTATCAAAACGTGGCAATCTTGTCCCTTTAAAAGGGGTTTAAACTTCTAAAGGTATACCAAATTTTACTATTGAAGATGTTCTCAAACTCTTTAAAGTTTCTTGTTTTCTAGCTTTCCTTAAAGTCTTGAAAGTTCTACGATTTGCAGATTTCTCAAAATGTCAATGTTGGAACTCTTTAAAATTTCTTGTTTTCTTTCTAGCTTTCCTTAAAGTCTTGAAAGTTCTACGATTTGCAGATTTCTAAAAATGTCAATGGTGTCATCATTAAAGTTCAGTCATCCCATACACGTCCTGTCCAAATTTGCAGGTTGGCTTAAAGGAAATGAAATCTATAGTTCCTAATGAAAATCTTATTAAAACGTGGCAATTTTGTTCCTTTGAAGGAAGTTTAAGCTTCTAAAGATCTACACAAATTACTATTGAAGGTTTCCAGTCTTGAATATTCCTAGGTTTCTTTAAAGTCTTGAAAGTTCCTTGAGTTGATGATGATTCAATGGTTATTTGGGGTCATGAAGGTTTTGATATTGGAGTTCCACGATTTTTAACTTCCAATTAGTGCTAAATAGCTATGATAGTAGTCTTTGAATAGGTCTCAGAAGATCCACAATTAAAGCTGTGCAAAGTTCTCAGGGAACTCATGATTGAGAGCTTTAAAAGTTCGCTAAAAATCTAGTATTGAGAGCTTTGAATAGTTCTCAAAAGAGCCCAGTTTGAGGGATTGCTAATGTTGTCAGACAATCCATAATTGTGGACACTTGATTTATCTGCTATAAAAGGTCTGTAATAGTAGATCATCATTGAAGACTTCCAAAGAATCTCTATGGATCTTTTAGTTAAGGCTTCTTGAAATTCTCGAATGAAGTACGACTGACGGTTACCTAAAGGTACCCAAATACCTTAAAGGCTTCCCTAAATTCTTAAAAGTAATGCGTCAGATGATTTTCTAAATTTCTGAAAGTTTGGCTGACTGAAGGAATTTCCAAAAAGTCGCAATAGAACAAGGACTCAGAAAGAATTTTGCGCAAGATCAATAATCAATAAAAGGCATCCAAAAAGTCTCAAAAGAACACCGATCAAAAGCTTACTAAAAGTCTGAAAATATATTTTATTGAATGTTTCCTAAGGATCTCTAAAGATCTTTTATTGGCGGCTTCCAAGAATACTCCAAAGAAACACGACTGATCCAGCTTTGATTAAAGATTAAATTCTCTAAAGAACTACTCCCGATAACTTCCTAAGAATCTCACACGTTATTTAGTGTGAGGAATTCCCAAGATCCTCATAAGAAACAGGACGGAATTAGGCTCTCTCATGTGACCCACCATTAAAGAACTTGAAGGCGAAACACAATTGAAGGCTTTCTTTAAAATTATTTGACTGAAGACTTCTAAGAAGTTGCAAAAATTCTATTACTGAACGCTCCTTAAGGTTCTTTGAAGATCTTCTTCCAAAGAACCAGCACTGAAGGCTTCCTAAGGGATTCAGCAACTGCTTTTGGAAGACTTGAGAGACACGACTGAAGTTTTCCTAAGGATATCTTAAGGTTTGTGATTGCAGGTTTCCAAGAAGTCTAATAAGTACACTGACTGAAGGCTTCCTAATTTTCTCAAGGATCTTTGAATATCTTTACCCAAATAACCAACACTGATGTTATGCTAGCCTCAAAAAATATTTTATGGAAGACTTGATAGATACGATTGAAATCTTCCTAAGGATCTCTAAAGGTTTGAAGATAATGGACAACAAATATTTTATGGAAGACTTGATTGATACATGATTGTGGTCTTCCAAGAAGTCTAACAAGTACCCCAACTAAAGGCTTTCTAAGGATCTGTAACGATATTATATTGAAGTCAACCTTATGATATGTTGTATTGAAGGCTTCGAAGAAGTCTTGAAAGAATCACAACTGATGCCTAAAGAGCTTTGTTCCCTAAATTCTCAAAAGAAATGCGATCCAAAACTGCATAAGGGTCTTAATACTCGTAAAGGTCTCTTATATGATCTACCTTTGAGGGACTCAAAAGATTATCATATGATCTCCTATTGAAGGACTTGAAAAATTCCTTCAAAAGTCCGCTATTGAGAAACGTGGAAAAACGATTGATCTTTAAAGAATATTAGTCTTCAAAGATCTTTGCTGGAAGACCTCTAAGAAGTCTCAAAAATTCCATGACTGAGCTCTTAGCAAGGGTCTTTCAAAATCTTTAGTTGAAGACTTCCTTAAATTATCAAAAGAACATCACTGGAGGCGACTTTAGGATATACGTAAATAGCTCCAATTGAATGTATCCAAAGATATCTAAAGATCTTTGATGACGACTTCCAAAATGTCTGAAAATAACAGCAACTGAAGGCTTCCTAAAAGATCTGTAATATTAAAATATGTTTTATTGAAGGCTTCCAAGAAGTCTACTAATAATCACGACCTAAAACATCCCAAGGGGCTCAAAAGTTAGTGGCTGTAAGGACTTCCCAAGAGTTTCAAAAGAATCATGACTGAAGGAGGGTCTCTCATGTTATCCACCATTGCGGAACTTGAAAAAACTATTATTTAAGGCTTTCTAAGAGCCTTTACTTAAATATCGAATCAAAAGAACCACACCTGAGGGCTTCTAAATGTCTCAAAACTATATTGTGGCAGACTTAAAATAACCACGATTAAAGACTTTCTAAGAGTCTCCAAAGATCTTTGATAGAAGACATCCAAGAGCTTTTTAACCAACAACAACTGAAGTTTTCTTAAGGATCTAAAAAGCTCTTTATTGCATCTTCCTAAGGATCCCTACTGATCTTTGGATAGTGGCTTTCAAACCTAAGGATCTATCATTGATTGAAAACCTAACTATATTTTCGACAGAAATATGACCGAAGAATTCATAAGGATCTCAAAATTTTTTAAATGTTGAGAATTCCCAAATTTCTCAAAATCACGACATGGTCTCTGAAGAACTTTAAATAAAGCTATCCCTAAAGGTCTCTACATATCTTTGATTGAAGTCTTTAAAAATCTGTAAAACTATTTTATTGAATGATTCCTAAGATTCTTTAGAGATATTATATTCAAGGCTTCCAAGAAGGCTGCAAAGAATCACAACTGAATGTTTTCAAAGGATCCCTAAAGATCATTGATTAAAAGTATCTCAAAAGAAATACGAGTGAAGACTTCTTAAAAGTAATTTGTTGAAATGAATTCCCAAAAGTCCCAAATACATCCGGGACTCCGGAAATATGGCCCATATAATCCACCCTTGCGGCACTTGAATGATTCTCATGTGATCCCCCATTAATGGACTTGAAAGAACCACTATTACAAGATTCATAAAGGTCTTTAAAAATCGTTGATTGCAGGTTTCCATGATGACTTAAAACACTATTGAGGGCTCCTTTTAAATAAGTCTTAAAGGAACATCAATTGAAGGCTTCTTAAGGATCTGTGGTGATCTTTCATTAAAGGCTCCCTTTGGATCTCCAGAGATCGTGTATTGATGGCTGCCTAGAATTCTCCAAATAATCACGACTGACACGCTCAGAAAGATCTCTAAAGATCTATGATTGAAGGTTTTACTACAATCTCTTAAGAAGTTTATTGATGTGAGGAATTCCCAAAGATGTCAAGGAACCACGACTAAATGTCTTTGTAGATCTTTAAAGGAACGATTCTCTGAGGGTCCCAACATTTTTTTTTTTTGGAAAACTTGAAAGAACCGCTATTGCAGATAACCGACTAAAGGTTTCCTATAGATCGGTATAAGTATTTCAATGCCTCCTACGAACCTTTAGAAATATTTTATTGAATGCTTTCTCAGGATCTTTAGAAAATCACAAATGAATGTTTCCTAAGGTTATCCAAAAATCTTTTATTGAAAGTTTCACAATAGTTGCAAAAGAACTACGACCGAAGACTTTTTAAAAATCTGAAAAGTTATTTAATGGGAGGAAGGTCTAAAAAATACACGATGACTTAAATGATTGACGACATAGTCATCACTAAAGCTTTCCCAAAGAATCCCCGAACGTAGTTTCCCTGAACACTTAAAGATCTAAGATTGAAAGCTTCTTTGAGAGTATCAAAAAAAGACAACTGAAAGTTTCCTTAGTCTCGAAAGATGCAAGATTAAAGGCTTCTTTAAATTTCTAAAAGTCTTAAGATACTCCATTGAAGCAAGAGAACCAAAGCGTTCTGAAGTCTCAGAATATCTAAGATTTCTCAACGTCCCTAATGGTATCCCAAGATCCACGACTTTCTTTCCCAAAGAATCTCCGAACGTAGTTTCCCTGAACACTTAAAGATCTAAGATTGAAAGCTTCTTTGAGAGTATCAAAAAAAGACAACTGAAAGTTTCCTTAGTCTCAAAAGATGCAAGATTAAAGGCTTCTTTAAATTTCTAAAAATCTTAAGATACTCCATTGAAGCAAGAGAACCAAAGCGTTCTGAAGTCTCAGAATATCTAAGATTTCTCAACGTCCCTAATGGTATCCCAAGATCCACGACTAAATGTTTCCCAACAATTGCTGTACGGGTAGATCAAAGATTGACTGAGTCACGACAGGCTCTAAAAATCGACAAGTACAGGCTTCACTAAAAGTCGAAGATTAAAGTTTTCCAAAATCTCTCAAAAGAAAAATCCCTTCAGATTAAAGTATCTTGAAAAATCTGAAAGATCTGCGGGTTAAGAGCTCTTAACATTAGCAAAAGATCTCCGATTGATCTTGTTCACAAAATCACATCTGAAACAATGGCTTTTCTAATGACATATTCATCACTGAAGCTATCCCAAAGAATACCCCAAAAAGCTATCCCAGAAGACTTAAAGATTGAAATCTTCTTTGAGAATCTCAAAAAATAGAATGAGATTTGTAAAAATCTCAAGGTCATCCATTGAAGGTCTCTACAAGAGTCGCAAAAGAAGCAGAACCAAAGCCGAAGTCTCAGAAGATGTAAGATTTCCCAATGCCCCTAAAGATCTCCCAAGATCCACGATTGAATATTTTCCAACGTTTGCTGTAGATCAGCTAACTAACTCTAAGTTAAGCAAAATCAGGTTCTAAAGATCAGCCATTGCAGGGTTCCCTAAAAGTCTTGAATGAATCTGCAATGACCCCCAATTGGATTATTCCGAAAATCCAACTTCTCAACGTTCTAAAACTCTCAAAAGATCCACTATTGATAGATTTCCATATGCCTCAGATCACAGATCCCCTACCAAAGCTTCCGGAAGCCTCTTTCCAAAAAAAAAACAGCAGAGGAAGTATGACTGTATAGTCTAAGTGTGTCTGTTTAACAGGCTGTCACTCTTAACCTAAGTTTGAGTGCTTCCCAAAGTACCTCAAACAATGGAAACAATTTTCTAATGACATATTCATAACTGAAGCTATCCCAAAGAATCCCCCAAAAAGGTTTCCCAGAAGACTTAAAGATTGAAATCTTCTTTGAGAATCTCAAAAAAGAGAATGAGATTTGTAAAAATCTCAAGGTCATCCATTAAAGGTCTCTACAAGAGTCCCAAAAGAAGCAGAACCAAAGCCGAAGTCTCAGAAGATGTAAGATTTCCCAATGCCCCTAAAGATCTCCCAAGATCCACGTTTGAATAGTTTCCAACGTTTGCTGTAGATCAGCTAACTAACTCTAAGTTAAGCCAAGGCAGGTTCAAAAGATCAGCCATTGCAGTGTTCCCTAAAAGTCTTGAATGAATCTGCAGTGACCCACAATTGGATTATTCCGAAAATCCAGCATCTCAACGTTCCACTATTGATAGATTTCCATATGCCTCAGATGACAGATTCCCTACCAAAGCTTCCAGAAGCCTCGTTCCAAAACAAAAAAAAAACTGCAGAGGAAGTATGACTGTATAGTCTAAGTGTGTCTGTTCAACAGGCTGTCACTCTTAACCTAAGTATGAGTGTTTCCCAAAATACCTCAAACGACTGATTCTCTATCAACATTTCCTTTTGTTAGAGATGTGTAAATCTCTCCTGAAATTTCAAGACATCGGGTAAAATTAAATTGACCAGACCGTTCCGAAAGCTTGGCTCTTCTAAAATCAAACGTGTCGACATCTGCAATGACATTGCGTCTGATGCTAAATCTTTGGATGACTTTTCACAACTCTATGCCTTTCTAATCGCCTAGTGATTCGGTGACTCTCACTTTCGCCCTACCACTCTTGTGGAGACACAATAAATTGCCAACATATTATCTATATTGACAGGACTCGAGGGTGATTACAAGGTATCTTAATTCCCTTAACTGTTTGGTTCCTTTTCCAAGCATTACGTCTGTAGTCCTATATTTTCTTGATAGAATCCTACGGACCTATGCCAGAATTTACGAGTACTGCAGTTGATGTTGACCAGTAACGTTCTGAGATCTTGTCAGTTAGTGGCTCTTCTTAAATAGAACTGTGTCAACATCAGAAATTACTTTCCGTTGGATGTTAAAGCTTTGAAGGCCTTTCCAATCGCCTACCGACTAGGCGACTCTCACTTCCGCCCTATCACTCTTGGAGAGACTTTATAAATTACCGACCTATTAACTATGTTGACAGGACGCGGCAGTGATTAAATATATTAAATATATTAATTCCCTTATCTGTTTCGACCCATATTTTTTTGTTAGAATTCTACAGATCCTAGCTAGAATTTAAGGTACCGGATTTGATGTTGCCTTTTATAAAGTTTATTCTTTGGTAAATCCTGCTAATCTCTGGATGCAGTTCACTTGTTTTTGGGATTATCTACTTCTTTTGCTTGGGAGTTCGGTTGTTCCTCTAATCTAGAAAGCTCGGACAATAATCCATATCCCTAGGAGGTAGACCTTACTCTCTGTGTATAATGTAGACATACTTATTAGGTCAATCAAAGCTAAGAGCCTGTGGTCGGCACTTTGAGACCATTTTGTAATGTTCAACAACATCTACCAGATTCTGCGGAACAAAAATTATTCTTCAGATATTGTAGTTCCGCAGAATATTTAGCCTCTTTACCTTTTTCCTGCTTTTAATAGACCCATCGCTCTACTGATGAAGTGAGGTCATGACCTTATCGATTTCTTCTCCTTTTTCCCACGACTCTAAATAATATAAGGCCATAAATATAAACTTTCATCCTACATATCATTAAGGCGATAACAAATTTGTTAAATTTTGTGTATAACATAATTTCTTTCACATTTCCGTTTTGGGAAATTTCTTTATGATTCCTCCCGCTGATTTTCGCCGCTGCTGCTATAATTTCATTTTGCCGTTTAAATAACCAATAAAAATCATAATATTTGGTCTCATGTGCTGCATAAAATATAATATGATCCATTTTGATATGAAACGAAGGACACCAGTAAAGATACCAGACATCCTTCGCCACAGCCAGAGCACTCAAATAGATGAGGAACACAAGGGCATCGACCACACCACAGAGTAGGAGAGGAAAAGCTGGTGTTCATCTTATTATATTGCAGAAACCATTTGGGGAAAATCAGTAGGGGAAAGACTCAGACTGAGTCTGTGCTATGGATCTCCCCTTGAAGTGTGAAAACGATTGGTGTTTTTTTTTCTGTGGCGTATTGTGGTTGGCTACAATGAAATATTTATAAGCGATTACAACAAATAATAGTGTTTTACTTACATTTTTGGTATATTCGAGTAAGTAGGAGAGAGAAAATTAAGTAAAAATGCCTTTAACACTTATCAAGACCACTTGGCAGAGCAGACCGAGAGAAGGACAGACGGACGGACACGTACACCATCAGTGTACATGCAACTTCCGAACGAAACGAAACTATAATTGAAATGGTTTCACACGCAGACATTCAGATTCGTTCATTCACATCCACATTTCACGTGTCGAGCATTTTCGCTGTAATACCAGGACATTGGGGACGATGAACGAAATCATCAGTGGCATTCCAGCTCGCAAACGCCTTCCCCCACTCCCCCTACCCCCACTGAACTAAACACCCAAATACGGTATGAATGTAGTGAAATGAAATTTTCGTGCCTTATTGAGGAAATGTAGATCTGGAAAATAAATGTGCGATTAACGGTGAACGAGCCCTTAAATCCAACACTCTGGACACATTACTGAGTAGACACAAAATCCGCAGGCACATGCATAGCCAAATAAATGTTGTCAAACAGGGGGGCCTTAACTAAGGCCTTATGGCTCTTTAACACCTCACCATTTCATTTCAAG
The DNA here is from genome assembly GCA_963930755.1 of Eudasyphora cyanicolor. Classification (NCBI taxonomy): domain Eukaryota; kingdom Metazoa; phylum Arthropoda; class Insecta; order Diptera; family Muscidae; genus Eudasyphora; species Eudasyphora cyanicolor. Next base: position 27,802,848 of record OZ005735.1, read on the forward strand.
GAGCTCCACATTTTATATCCAAGACTCTTCTAGAACTGGATCTCAAAACCGAATGCCTTGTATTCATATGCTAATAGAATTTAGAAAAGCAAAAGTAATATGCATATTAACCAAAAATCCAGGAACTAAGGTCTTCACGAAGTCTCAACAGCTAAACAAATAATGGAGTCCCTTTATAGTCTCAAAAGATCCACGATTAAAGTCAAAATGTTTTTCGATTGAAGTTTATTCGCTACGGGCGATAGAAGGTAAAGCAGGTTATTACTTCCTCTCATAGTAGCATATCTTCCATTTTTTCAGCAGCAGAGCTTCTTTTGCCATTCCCCTTACATATGGTTCTAATAGGTTGGTCAGTTTGGGAGCTTCCGTCAGTTCTATGTTCCCTAAGACGATAGAAGGTAAATCAGCTTATTTTTTCCTCACATTGTAAGACATCTGCTATTTTTCAGCAGTAGAGCTTCTTTTGCCATTTCCCATACATATAGTTCTATTAGATTTGTCAAGAACAGTTTGAGAGCTTTAGTCAGATCTGAGTTCCCCCTTAACAGAACATTGTCTGAAGGTATCCTAAGGAAGAACAGTTTGGGAGCTTTGTTCAGTTCTGAGTTCGCCCTCAACAGAACATCGGCTGAAAGTTTCGTAACGATCCCTATAAATCTATGACTGATGACTTCCCTAGATTCCCAAAAAAGCAGGACAGAATGCTTCCGAAGGGTCTGATAAAATATTTGATGAAAGGGTTTTGCAAATCGCAAAAGAACCAAGACTAAAATCTTCTTGAGGGCCTCTAAAGATCTTTAATAGTTTTTCAGTTTTAGTTTTCCTTGTAGAAGATTGTTACTAAAATAGTCCCTAAAAGTCTCAAAATATCGACGATTTCCTTAAATAGGAATAGGAATAGGAATAGGAGTGGGTGTGGGTGGAATAAGAATAGGAATATGAATATGTATAGGTATAGGAATGGGAAGAGGAATAGGAATAGGAATAGGGATAGGAATAGGAATAGGAATAGGAATAGGAATAGGAATAGGAATAGGAATAGGAATAGGAATAGGAATAGGAATAGGAATAGGAATAGGAATAGGAATAGGAATAGGAATAGGAATAGGAATAGGAATAGGAATAGGAATAGGAATAGGAATAGGAATAGGAATAGGAATAGGAATAGGAATAGGAATAGGAATAGGAATAGGAATAGGAATAGGAATAGGAATAGGAATAGGAATAGGAATAGGAATAGGAATAGGAATAGGAATAGGAATAGGAATAGGAATAGGAATAGGAATAGGAATAGGAATAGGAATAGGAATAGGAATAGGAATAGGAATAGGAATAGGAATAGGAATAGGAATAGGAATAGGAATAGGAATAGGAATAGGAATAGGAATAGGAATAGGAATAGGAATAGGAATAGGAATAGGAATAGGAATAGGAATAGGAATAGGAATAGGAATAGGAATAGGAATAGGAATAGGAATAGGAATAGGAATAGGAATAGGAATAGGAATAGGAATAGGAATAGGAATAGGAATAGGAATAGGAATAGGAATAGGAATAGGAATAGGAATAGGAATAGGAATAGGAATAGGAATAGGAATAGAAATAGGAATAGGAATAGGGATAGGAATAGGGATAGGAATAGGAATAGGAATAGGAATAGGAATAGGAATAGGAATAGGAATAGGAATAGGCATAGGAATAGGAATATGAATTGGAATAGGTATTGGAATGGGAATAAAAATAGGAATAGTAATAGGAATAGGAATAGGAATAGGAATAGGAATATGAATAGGAATAGGAATAGGAATAGGAATAGGAATAGGAATAGGAATAGGAATAGGAATAGGAATAGGAATAGGAATAGGAATAGGAATAGAAATAGGAATGGAAATAGGAATATGAATAGGAATAGGGATAGGAATAGGAATAGGAATAGGAATAGGAATAGGAATAGGAATAGGAATAGGAATAGGAATAGGAATAGGAATAGGAATAGGAATAGGAATAGGAATAGGAATAGGAATAGGAATAGGAATAGGAATAGGAATAGGAATAGGAATAGGAATAGGAATAGGAATAGGAATAGGAATAGGAATAGGAATAGGAATAGGAATAGGAATAGGAATAGGAATAGGAATAGGAATAGGAATAGGAATAGGAATAGGAATAGGAATAGGAATAGGAATAGGAATAGGAATAGGAATAGGAATAGGAATAGGAATAGGAATAGGAATAGGAATAGGAATAGGAATAGGAATAGGAATAGGAATAGGAATAGGAATAGGAATAGGAATAGGAATAGGAATAGGAATAGGAATAGGAATAGGAATAGGAATAGGAATAGGAATAGGAATAGGAATAGGAATAGGAATAGGAATAGGAATAGGAATAGGAATAGGAATAGGAATAGGAATAGGAATAGGAATAGGAATAGGAATAGGAATAGGAATAGGAATAGGTATAGGGATAGGAATAGGAATAGGAATAGGAATAGGAATAGGAATAGGAATAGGAATAGGAATAGAAATAGAAATAGAAATAGAAATAGAAATAGAAATAGAAATAGAAATAGGAATAGGAATAGGAATAGGGATAGAAATAGAAATAGAAATAGAAATAGAAATAGAAATAGAAATAGGAATAGGAATAGAAATAGGAATAGAAATATGAAAAGGAAGCGGAAAAGGTAAAGGAATAGCAATACAATAGCAATAGTAAATGCTACTTCCGCTAACATAGGGCCCCCAAGAAGACCTTCTTCCATCCTAACCTGTCACACGTCTCTCTCTCTCACTGTCGTCTAGCGTTGCACACAACTAAAGCCCTAACGTTTAATTTTCCACAAGTGTTGCTATTGTGGCGATTTCCTACTGTGCTTAAGCAGCAGCCAGCTCAGCCATTCATTCATCATCGCAATAAGTGTCGGTGTTTGGTCGGTCGTTCGTCGGGCCTTATGGTGCTTTACGGTGCGATGTAATGTGGTTGACTGCTGTGTTCAATTGCTTACGTTTAAGGAGAAGAAGACGAAGAACAACAACTATAACAGCAACAACAACATTCCACACGCAGCTCTAAACATCAACATTAGAAACCGTGGCGTTTTCCCCCAAAAACAGTTTCAGTTGATTTTTCCCCTAAACTCAGCCAAAAATATGGCACTTCCATTCGGTAAGCCCTTCAGCTTCTCTAGCATATTCTGAGCAAATGAATGAGCTCTGTTGTTCAGCTGTGGCTAGGTTTATGGTAGGGTTTTTGTTGTCCTGTATGTGTATGGAGGTAGGGTCCTCAGCCCATTACCATTAGACTCTATGCACTTGATACTCTTGGATAGGCTCGTAGCTTAGTTTAGTGGATCTGGGAGAATTTCATTTCTAAACACCTCAAACTCTCAACAGTTAAACATTTGATTTTCATTAAACTTACAGTTACAGGAAAAGGGTTGGGACTACATTTTGGGTAATGGAAAATCTACAGCATTCATATCCTAAGGGAATACACTAAGCGTCCAAAAAAAATAGACAAACGCTTAGGTTCTCTTGAAGAAGTCCACTCTTTTAAATGTTCTTGAGACTATGGCCTAATTTTTTCCAAGATAATTAAATTCCTTAGGGTAGATAGTAAAGAACAACAAGTTGATAAGTTCCGTGACTAGTCAATTTCAAACTTATCGAACTATATATATTCTTAATTCCCCTAGAGAACTTTGGACTTTTCAATTGTTCTTGAGACTAAACATCCAAGACTTGCCAACTGCTCTGATGTATTGTAAGTCTCTCCATATTTTGTTTCAATATCCCCTTCTTTCATACTCAAAAATAAACAAACGTGGTGGAACCTTGAACTTAAGGCTTTTCAACAGATTTAAAAGGCATGCCAAGAGTTCTGACATTTTTCTGTGCTATAATTTTAACTATAAATAAATTTTCTCATTTATAGATAAACCTTGCAGGACTTTTGATCACAGAATTTCCTGCAGGCTTATAGAATGAAATGAAGGACAATAAGTTGAAATCATAAGTACATTCATTTTATTCGCAACATTTTTGACGACTAGCATATGCATCTGTTATAACATTGACCCTTACTACCCCTGGTGAAATCACTCTATTAATTGTTCTTCACACTCTAAATTCAAGACTTCTCAAGTGTTGTGAAATATTGTAAGTCTTTTCCATATTTTGATAAAATATCAATTTTCTTCATCCTCAACTAAAAACAAACGCTGCAGGATCTGAAGGGTTTTCATAACAGTTTCGGAATCTTCAAAAAATCCTCTTTGTTGCCCAGTGTAATTCCAAACGAAACATATTGTGGTATTTTCTATTTTTGTCCAGAGCCGAGAACATTTGTATATGTTTTATGGATTTTTAAAGGAACCCTAACGAATGTAGACTCAAGTGGCTGTGACGGCGGCGGCTGTGTTCTTCAATACCTTCATCCGTCAGGACATCCATTAGATTCGTTCATGGTCTGGTTCTTAAGCATGTGTTGAATGAATTATGTAGTCTATTGGGTGGTATGGCAATGGATTTATTTGTGTAACAGGAATATTAAAGTGAAAATTGCCTAGAAAATACATTTTATGATAAACTTGAGTTTTTCTTTGCCAAAGATACAATATGAATTTATGAGTCTAAATATCGTATTAGCAACATGAAGTAATATGAGAATATGGAATATTAGAAAAAATTACTTGACACTCAACACTTCGGACATTTTTCCTTAAAACTGGAGTTTCTTCATTTTGTCCTTAAACTTAAAATAACTATACAACATTTTATGATTTAAACCCCCAAAAAAAAACTAAAATATCCTTCGAAATTCGGCTTATTCTTCAATTTATCTAACGTCCTTTTTTCTCTGCAATATTTATTGATTTTCGGCAATTTTTAAATGCCTTTTGATTCCTCTGATTTTGTGAAAATGTTTATCCATATTTATGTCTATTACTAAAATGTGTATTCCCTTTTAGTAAATCCTTTGTTTTATTACTTTAAAAAAATCACAAAACCCAGAAACAATGACTAACAAAAACGAAAAACATAAATTTAATCAACAAATGTTGCTTTGGAGTAAATCCAAAAGTAAATTCCAAAAGGAATAGAGGAATTGGAGCACAAAAAGTGATGCCAAGAAAATAAATGAACACATTATGGAAGTGGTATATATGTATAACCAGGAATAAATATATAAAAAGGAACGAGGGCCAATTTGAAAGGATTAAGCAAAAACTAATTATTAGCGATATAAGTAGAGATACGAAAACAAAATCAATAGCTATAGCAAAATCAATAGCAATAGCAATAGCAATAGCAATAGAAATAGAAATAGAAATAGCAATAGCAATAGCAATAGCAATAGCAATAGCAATAGCAATTGCAATAGCAATAGCAATAACAATTGCAATAGCAATAGCAATAGTAATAGCAATAGCAATAGCAAAAGCAATAGCAATAGCTATAGCAATAGCAATAGCATAGGGCTGAGCTCAGGCTACTATGGGGGTCGACAGGTGGCGGATAGCCGAACGGCCTTCAGATATGTAGGTTAGCTGCGAATACCCAATAAGCAGTCCCCGACCACGAGCGGCAGAGGAGGAGGGTGAGGCTGAAAACACCTTAGAAACCCAAAGAATCTCCTGCGACAGGACGAGACGGCGCCGTCCTTTATTAAGTGCACATCCACTCCTAGGAGTGACGTCGAGAAAACGCGATCCAAACCGTGATTATGGAGCCTATGACATTGGCATTAAGACCGAGCCCGGTAAGGTCTTAATTATGGTATACCGGATCAAAGAAATATATGAATTGACGCAACTGGCCGAACATGACAGTATTCTGTCACCTCAGTAAGCAGAAGTGACTCTTTGCCGAAATGGCTGGCAGGCTAATGCTTTCATGTCCCCCGCCCTAATAAAACACTGGCAAGTCTCATGGCACGTTCAACATTCGTTACCATTAAGTTGGTAGTGTAGGCCCAGTTGAGTTTACTCCTGGCTAACGCCGACCTGGCTCTGAACACGATCGCTCATAAGGCTTCGTGTCAACCCTCGCATGGCCTCCCTGCATCGCAAAGATAACCATGAGGTCAAAGAGGCGACTACACAACTACGGCTGAAGATAGCGACCATGAGTTTGGGCCCAACAGACTGAATATGTTTCCCCAAAACAGAACGAACGGAGAAGATGTGGAAAGCCCATTTGGTAGGAGTGCCAGGACCCTACGGTCTCCACCAAATTCGGCTACGAACCCACAAGAAGAAGAACTGGCGCAAGTCGCTATAACAATCCAGCCAACAGGAGAAGGAACTGATTTCGAGAAGCTGGGCGAGCAGATTCGAATAGTATTTGAATTGCTCGGGGATGGAAATAAAAGATTCATCACTCAACCAGCACGAGAAGCAATAAGGCGCATAAAGGCTCTATATGACCTATGTGCTATGGGTACATCCAGAGAGGATGCTGTGGAAAAGTCTGGGGTAGACAAATCCTCCCAAACGTCACCGTGGGTAAAACCCAGGGAGAAGAAGCGAAAGCAGGACAACGGTGAGGGTACACCAGTAGCCAAACGACGTCCTGAGAAAACGGTCGCTGACGCTGAACCAGAAAAAGTTGTCAATGAAACCGAGGGTACAAAGGACGACGGGAGTAACTGGTCCAAAGTTAAATCGAAGAAGACAAAAAAGAAAGCCAAATCCCAAGAGAAAGTCAAACCCAAAGAGAAAGCTAGGAAACCGAGGCCAGACGCCCTTATCATTACGACAAAGGGTGAAATGTCGTATGCCGAAATCCTAAAAAAGGTTAAGACGGATCCTAACCTAGGTGAACTTGGCGAAGCGGTTACCAGGATTAAGAAAACGCAAAAAGGTGACCTTCTTTTACAACTTAGTGGAAGCAGTGACAAGACAGACCAATTTAGGAGTGCGATTGGTGACTCGCTGGGCGAGAGTGCCTCAGTAAGGAGCGCGACAGAGAAATCGGTGTACGAAATAAGGTACATAGATGAAGTCACGACGAAAGAAGATGTTCGAAACGCTGTGGTCTCGAGGCTGAAACTGCAGAATTTCCAACTGTCGGATATTCTAAGTTTAAGGCAGGCTTACGGAGGAACCCAGACCGCAACAATCAATCTGTCAGCAGAAGGAGTAAAGGCTATACCTGAAGATAAAAAGATTAAGGTGGGTTGGTCTGTATGCAAAATCCGACCAAAGACGGTGCTGACCAAGTGCTTCAGATGTTTAGGATATGGTCACATATCTACAAACTGCAGAAGCAAAGTCGACAGATCGAAGTGTTGTAGAAAATGCAGCGAAGAAGGTCACTACGCCAAAGACTGCACCAACAACCTACTTTGCATTCTTTGCAAATCAGACGAGTCGGTGGACGCAAAACACATAGCTGGAAGCAGAAAATGTCCACAGTTTAAGAAGGCACTCTCTACAAAAAAGAGCAAATGAGAGTTATGCAACTCAATTTGAACCATTGCGAGGCGGCGCAAGATATTCTTGTGCAGACAACAAAAGAGAAAGGTGTAGATATTGTTCTGATTAGCGAGCCATACAAAACACCGGAAAACAGTACATGGGCAGAAGGTAAATCGAGAAAAGTAGCAATATGGACCAGTGGTAAAAAAGCATTCGAAGACGTAATAACTCAGTCTACTTACTTTGTGCGGGCAAAGGCGGGAGGAATTCACTTTTACAGCTGTTACTGCCCACCTAGCCTAACACATTCCGAATTCCAGGCCATATTGGATGAAATTGTAACCGACGCTAAGAACAGAAAACCCATCGTCATCGGTGGAGATTTTAACGCTTGGGCAACACACTGGGGTAGCAGATACACCAATGCTAGAGGACGTAGCATTCTTGAATCCTTTGCTCCACTGGATGTGGAACTGTTAAACGACGGCAAGAAAATGACGTTCAATAGAGGGCGAACAGAGTCTATTATAGATATCACTTTCGCAAGTTCCTCCTTAATACGAGTCACTAAATGGCGGGTAAGTGACCACTATACTTTGAGTGATCATCAGGCTATAATGCTCGATATCAAAGCAAAGCACAGTAGAGGAAAACAAAACCAACTTTTTTCCGGACCAAAATGGAGAGCATCTGCATTCGACAAAGATGTATTCGAAGTAATAATTGATTCAGCACACTTCACTCCCAGACCTGCTGAAGAACAAGCTGAAGATTTAACAAATGCGATTATTGATGCATGCGAGGCGTCCATGCCAAGGAGAACACTTCCGAAGCGAGGACAACCCTGCTACTGGTGGAATGAAGACATACGCAATCTGCGGTCTGTTTGCCTAAAAGCTAGGAGAAGAATGCAGCGAGCAAGAGGGAAACCTACGTTCGAAAGACTGCAAGAGGAGTTCAGAGAGTCTCGAAAATCCTTGCAAACTGCCATCAAAGATAGCAAACGAACCTGTTTTAAAACAATATGTAGCGATGCCGATATCGATCCATGGGGAACTGCCTATAGGATAGTAATGAAGAAGATGCAGGGGAAATCACCCCAAATAACCTGTCCAAAAATGTTAGAAGATATAATTGGTACACTGTTCCCACAACGTCCACTGCCTACCACGAATCCAGTGTCGATGCTTGATGCCGAAATAATACCGGATATCTCTCGGGAAGAGCTAGAAGAAGCATGCGTAAAAATTGGTACTAACAAAGCGCCAGGCCCAGATGGAATACCAAACATCGCATTAAAGGCCGCAATCAATCGTAGACCAGAAATCTTCCTCGACACATTCCAGAGGTGTTTGCGTGACCGAATTTTTCCCACCCATTGGAAAATACAAAAGCTTGTGCTAATCCCCAAAGGAAGTAAACCACCGGGGGAACCATCGTCCTACCGCCCCATATGTCTCCTAGACACCATGGGTAAGATCTTGGAGAGAATCCTCTACAATAGGCTAATGTCAGCAGTCGAAGAAAACTGTGCTCTATCCGAAAGACAATTTGGTTTTAGGAAAGCGCGGTCTACCATCGACGCAGTGAAGCTGATAGTTGATACGGCGACGAAGGCCATCGAAGGAGCAAGGTGGAAAAGCGGAACAAAGAAATATTGCGCCGTCGTTACCCTTGATGTGAAGAACGCCTTCAACTCCGCAGATTGGGGGCACATCTACGAAGCCCTTGTGCGAACAGAAGCCCCGAAGTATATCGTAGATATGGTAAAAAGCTATCTTGACAACAGGAAGCTCATATACCTGAGCGACAACGGGCTGGAGCACTACAGTGTATCCGCCGGCGTCCCACAAGGATCAGTCCTGGGGCCACTGTTGTGGAACATCATGTATGACGATGTGCTGAGACTCCCCCTCCCAAATGGGGTTAATATTATAGGCTTTGCTGATGACATCGCTATAATCACGGTCGGGAAACATATCGATAGCATAGAAACAGCCACTAACACGGCTATCAAACAGGTGCAAACTTGGCTCGAGTCAGCACACCTACAACTAGCTGCTCATAAAACAGAGGCAATCCTCATTACAAGTCGCAAAGCAACAGAATATATGAACGTGATCGTTGGAGATAAAGTTATCCGTTCAAGTCGCTCTCTCAAATACTTG